>PVJN01008282.1:0-65807 GCA_004026805.1 Lasiurus borealis
AGGAGGAGGAGGAGGAGGAGGAGGAGGAGGAGTCCTGTCTCACCAGATCATAAAGAATTAAATGTGATGATATATTTTAAACTCCAAGCAGAAAGCCTGGCACATAGGTAATCAATCAGTGAGAGGCATTTTATTCATCGTGGGGAATCTTTGCCCTGCAGGCTGTAATTTTTTTTCAGTACCTCCATCCATGTCTGTTCTATACTTCCACGCTGAACTTTGGACAGGTGCAAGGGCTGGGGGATGGGGAGAGGGATATGAGGGTTGAGTTCTCAGCCCAGCCACACAGATTTTAAAAGGTGACATGCTGACTATACCATTTAGGCTAAGACAGTGGTCGGCAAACTGCGGCTTTCGAGCCACATGCGATGCTTTGGCTCCTTGAGTGTGGCTCTTCCACAAAATTCCACGGCCTGGGCAAGTCTATTTTGAAGAAGTGGCGTTAGAAGAAGTTTAAGTTTAAAAAATTTGGCTCTCAAAAGAAATTTCAATCGTTGTACTGTTGATATTTGGCTCATTGACTAATGAGTTTGCCGACCACTGGTAAGATAAAAAGATGCGAAGGAAAGCAGTGTAAAAGGAAGAGCTTGGGACAGTGTCCTCACCAAGCAGAAGAGCAGATCCTACTCTCTCCCACCCCATGCCATCCATGCACCTAGCCAATGGTCAGCAAACTGCAGCTCTCACGAGCCGCTGTTTGCTTCTCTGTTAACTAATGAGTTTGCTGACCACTGCTAAGGCATTACCCTTACCCAGAAGTTTTGACTTCAGGTTAAAGACATTAATTAATACATTATTAAAATGTTTTTTACGTGTTTTTCCCTAAGACAGTGGTCAGTAAACTCATTAGTCAACAGAGTGGCAAACCACGGCTCATGAGTTGCATGTGGTTCTCAAGCTGCTATTTGCCGACCACTGATCTAAGCTTATTTCCAATGTGTCAGACCTGGCTCAGACCTGCCACCATGTAATGCAACTGAGTTTGGCTGACCGCAGCTATGGCATTGCTCTGCTATGCCTCTGGGTTCTAAATAAGGTCTGTTTTTAGAAACCAAGTTTGCTGTCACTTATTTAATTTGCCCTATAATTTGCCAACCAGAACAAGATGGACATTTTCCACAGTGGGTAGTAACAGAGATAATTCTCTGCCTCCATTTTCCCCTTTTTCTTAGCTTAAAAAACTTCTTCCCTTTGCTTACTTGATGAAATCCAAACTTGTTAGCCTGGGTGCCAGCCTACAGACTCATGTTGCTACCTCAGTAGCCTAATCTTATGCCACTCCCCACCAGTGAGCTCTTTGCTGCTGTCATTCAGTGACACTTGCAGTTCTAGAACTCTCTCACTTCTCCCTTTGTATTTACTATCCCCTTTCCCCCAGTTTTTTCCCTGGGAAACTTCCATTCAAACTTGTCATTTCCTCTAATCATACCTCCCCTCCCCCAGCCTTGGGTAGGCACACTCCTTTGTGCTCACATGTGTGGATTTGCCAGTCAAGAGCTTCTCAGACCATATCATAGTTATTCACTGATTTAGGGCCAGTCTCCCCTGCCTTGCTACCCGAGGGGTGAGAAGTACAGAATGGCCAGTCCCATCTCAGACATCACAGAATCAGAATTTCCATTTTGACAAGATCCCCAGGTAATTTCTATGCTCATGAAAGTGTTACAAGGTTTCTCTAATGGGTAGACTTGTGGGGGAGCCTCAGGAGGTGACATTGTCACCTCTGAATTCCCAGTAAATTTTATCTGGTACATCCCATGACTATACCTGAACCCCACCTGGCCTCTCTGATTGGTATAGAATCCCTGCTGAGAGTTAGTGCCAGGAGCTATTTTTAAAAACTTCTTCCCTTTGCTTACTTGATGAAGTCCAAACTTGTTAGCCTGGGTGACAGGCTACAGACTCATGTTGCTACCTCAGTAGCCTCATCTCATGCCACTCCCTACCGATGAGCTCTTTGCTGAGAACTCCAGTTACTAACAATGTTATGTGAGGCTTACATGACAGCCCAGAACCAGAGAGAGGATCACTCGCCACATCTCCCCTGTGGGAATCCAGCGCTGCTGGATCATGGATCTCCTGGGGTCCTTGGAGGTCCTTTACCAGGTTCAGGCCTCACAGTTCTCATCTTGGTGCCATGGTGAAGGTTCCTCAAGTGAAGCTTTTTGAGTATCAGCAGACCTTCATCAGGGAATCTGTCCTGAGCACTTGCAATAGAGTGGCGGTACTTTTTAGGAACTCCACAAAACACTTTAGGAGTAACTGCATGAGCCAGTGGTCCTGCATAAGCAAATGGGATCAAGATAGTGGAGTAGGCAGAATAATGACTTTCTGCCCCAACACATATGTCCATGTCCTAATTTCCTGAATCTGTGACTATTACCTTCCATGGCAAAAGGGCCTGGCAATTGTCACTAAATTAAGTATCCTGAGATAGGAGATTACCTTGCATGCTTTATCCAGGTAGGTTTGATGGGATCACAAAGATTCTTACAAGAAAGATGGTGGGGAATTAGAGTTGGAGGAGTAAGAGATATGACAACAGAAGCAGTAGCTGGAGTGATGTAAGATGGGGCCATGAGCCGAGGAATGAGGAATGATTAGAGAAAGGAAACAGATATTCCCTTATCTTCCTGAAGAAACCAGACCTAGGGCAACTTGAATTTAACCAGTGAGACCTGTGTCAGACTTCTATCCTACAAAACTGTGAGAAAAGAAATGCACGTTGTTTCAAGCCTCCACAATTTGTGGTAATTTGTTACAGCAGCATCGGAAAATGAGTACAAGAAGGAAATCTGAGTTATTCATATTAATGTGAATTCCCTTGTTTACACAATCTAAAGTCTAAGTTACTCAAGCTGGACTTCCACAGTCCTGGGCTGTCAGAAATTGGTTTTATTTCTAGCTGACTGGCTCTTGGGAAGCTCGAGAAGGAACCATATTCCCTCCCTTGGGTAGGGGTTAGAGGATGGAGCAAGGGCGTGGTTCTATCTCAGTTTTAAATGACCCAGCATCCGTCAAGCAGATGTACTACTCTACACAATACTGCTCTCCCAGGGGCATCTTCCTTGCCTAAAACCTCCAGTAGTTCTTGAGAGCCAAAGCTGCCAGAGAACAACAATGAACTTGTCATCCTGTGTTGATGAAGTGGCTGTTAGAAGCTCTGGAGGCTTGGTGGGGAAAGCCAGCCATCATAACCATGTAGAGAAAGTCCCTGGAGCCATCAATGCAGAAAAACAGTAGTTCCTATTAATAAATCAATCCCTTCCCAGAAGAACTTTAGATTTTTTTCATTACTGTTGGTTTATGGGGAAACCTTAAAGGGAAAAAGAGGGCGGGGGGAGGCATGTCAGATCTGTCTAGACCATGAAATTCACCTGACATAATTTTTATGAACTGTTTGAGCTCTCCCCCTTTGAAAGGTGTCATTGAAAGTGGAGCTTTCGGCTACTTTGAGTTTCACAGGACAGCAGCCTCCCTTTGGAGAGCTAACAATGGTCTAGATGCCAGAGAATCCCAAATGCCGAACTGTGAACTGTCTCTTTGGTGTCCACAGCTAAAGCTACTTTCTCAAGATCCCTGCAAACTGCATTACTTTAGTTGCAGGTAACTGATGCTGAGCCCCTTGGAAGGGGTTTCTCCGGAGTTTTTTTTTTTTTAATTAAATGTTTATTGTTTAGATTATATTTGTTTCTTTTCTTCCCCTCCATAGCTCCCCTCCACCCGGCTCCTACCCCTCCCTCTACCCTTACCTCCCCCCGCATTGACCTCATCCATAGGTGTATGATTTTTGTTCGGAGTTTTTAACCCTAAGAACCAGAGGCAGTGACTGCCCAATGCTGCCTCTGAGAGGGAAAGCCCTTCTTATATGCTTGGCAGCATTCTCAGTCCCAGGGCAGCTGAAGCGGGGGAGGAGAAGGGCAGCCACAGAGAGGGGCCCATCCAGAGGGAATGACAACTTAATTCCTGGATCACCAGGAAGCTGTGGCAGGGGATCATTAAATTCCTCTCCAGCAGTTCCCTGGGAGAGTGTGTTTGGTTCATAGCAGTGTGAGCCCACAATACCGCTGCATGAGGTCTTGTGAAGGAGGCAAATGAGCTTGTTGCTTATTGCCATCTTGGTTTCTCCATCTCTAGAGGTGATAACTCACCAACTATGCTTAGAAGGGGCAGCAGTTAGGTCAGTCTTCAAGGAAACTACCAAATAGACTAGGGTTGCCTCTGGCTTCTCAGATAACCCTTTTATGGCCTCTTCCATCTCTCTCTCTCTCTCTCTCTCTCTCTCTCTCACACACACACACACACACACACACACACACACACACACACACACGGGGGGGGAGAGAGAGAGAGAGAGAGAGAGAGAGAGAGAGAGAGAGAGAGAGAGAGACAGATGATTTGATTCCTGGACCCATTTTATAGGTGAGAAAAGTGAGGCTCAGAACAGGTTAAGTAATTTACCCAGCATCACATAACTAATAAGCTATGGGGAAAGCAAGAACTTGAATCTAGTCTGTCTGATTCCAAGCCTGTGCTTTTTCTGTAATAGCTGTAATCTAGAAATCTGAAATTAAAAAACTAAGCAAAACAAAAAATTTAGGTTCAAATCTTGGCTTCGCTAGTTAGTAATTGCATGACTTTGGCCAAATTATTTAAGACTTACTATTTTTATCTTTTAAAAGGGATGATAAAAATACTATCTATTTTATAGGATTCATGAGAATTAAATAAGATAATGTGTAAACATTATTTATTACAATACTGGGTACATTATAAGTTCTCAAAAACTATTAACTATAGCTGATAATTTTCTATTCTCAAGGAACTTACTCTCTGATAGTAATTCCCTCTTCAACATATTTTCCCTTTTCTGAAATTTTAATATTTATGAATTGACTTATTCAGATTATTTTTCCAGTTGAAAAAATCTCACATTGGGTGACCTTGAGTTATTCAAGCTCATAAAATTGTCCTAATAAAGCTGTAGGCACCATGTTTTCTAGACAACTTTTTCTTGTGACAGATTAGACCTTTAGATCTCTTACTCCTATTCACAAAAATATCTATTATTGCTCTTAGTTTATAAAATATCATTGATGATCTCCTTCCTAAATCATGGTTTTTATAATTTCTGCTTTAGCAGAAATAAAAATATCTCAAAGAGTTTTTGTGAAAACACAATCTCAAGATCTTGACTCACTTTTTCCTATAAGATCTTGAGTTCCTAAACAGTGCTTGTCCTTGCCAGCGTGGCTTATGGGGACATAGAAGAGAAACATTATTAAAGGTGAGTGACTGAGACCCGAGGAGAGGTGCAACTGTAGGGCATTATTCTGGGGAAACTGAGAGACCAGATGTGCTGTGATTAGAAAGTCCATTCTTCATTTCGAATTTCAGAGAAATTATCACACAGACCCAACAAGGGTCACTCACAAGAATGTTCATGGCAGCCCCCTTGAGACAATAGCGAATTGGGGGGGGAAGGCATCCATTAAGAGGGAAACAGATGAATAAATGTGGTGGAGAATGCCCCCTAAGAAATATAATGCAACAAGTAAAAGTAATACATTTGATTTAAATTCAGCAATGTGGCTATATCATAAATATCTAGAGTGGAAAATAAAGAGTAAGGAGCACAAAACCATTTGTGTAATTTAAAGGCATCTACAATGCAAAAAAAAAGGCTTATTTTAAAAGAATACACACACATCCATGGATACTGTTAAAACATATTAGCGAGGCCTGGCATTGACAGTGAAGATAATTTTTATGCACAAAGTGTTTATGATAAACTTAGCTTTCCCCAGCTGGAGTCCAACCAAACCAAAGAAAAGAAAGATGCACATCCCTTGCAATTAGCACACAAAGAAAATCATGAGTTATCCTAATTTGAAAAGATCACAGTTTCATGGAAGTCATGGCATTCTAGCTACTGGAGAGCAAAATTTAGGTGGGAAAGGCCTTTGGAAGCAGAGGTAGCTGTGTAAGCAAAGACATTAAAAGAAGAAGGCAGAAGTCAACTCTGAAAAGTACCCAATGTATATGGAAGAGTGGGGTTGCACTGGAATGGCGAAGAAGGTCAAGAAGATGTTAGAAAGCTGGAGGAGGAAGGCCTTCAAAGCTGTACTAAAGGTGGTGCTCTGAAGACAATGGGAAGCCAGTTAATTATTTTTAAATATATAATTTTTTTGATATTTTAGAGAGGAAAGGAGATATAGAAATATCAATGATGAGAAAGAATCATCAGTTAGCTGCCTCCCACCTGGAATGGAGCTTGCATCTGGGGCATGTGCCCTGACTGGGAATTAAACCATGACCTCCTTGTTCAGAGGTCAATACCTAACCACTGGGCAGCCAGTGGATGTTTTTAATTGGGGAAGAGATGTGTATTTAAGAGAGACATTCTGAGTGCCAAGTTAAAGTAGATGGGGACAGAGGAGACTAGTATCAGAAAGACCCATCTTTGTGTAAAGCAAAAATCATTTATAACACGGTCATGTGGACTTTTGTTGGGAATGCAGATTCCTAGAACCTACTCCAAGTCATTGCCTCAGACAGCATCTAGGTAGAAGTAGAATGGATTCTACATTTTTCAATTAGCCTTTGTGACCCATTGCTCATTGGGGATTGAGAACTCTGTCATTTCAACCATGGCTGTATATTAGAATGAGTTGGAGAGATTGTTAAACTCCTGATACCCAGACTGCTAATCAGACCAATTTAATTAAAATCCATAGGGGTCTGGTCTGGGCATCAGTATTTTTTAAAGCACTACCTGGAATTCAAA
Source organism: Lasiurus borealis (assembly GCA_004026805.1). Classification (NCBI taxonomy): domain Eukaryota; kingdom Metazoa; phylum Chordata; class Mammalia; order Chiroptera; family Vespertilionidae; genus Lasiurus; species Lasiurus borealis. The sequence goes on from PVJN01008282.1 coordinate 6,788, forward strand.
CACTCATCCAACATTGAAAACTACCTCATTTCACCCAGACTTCCTAAGAAAATCCAGGGGCCAGTAAGGCTTCCCCTCATCCCACCTTCATTTAATCTCCAGCTAATTTGATTCTCTGATTAATTGGATCAAAGCCTCAGGCTCTAAATCACTTATATTAAAAACATAAATTACCCAACCTTTTATTTCAAGACCCCCTAGGCACCCAGTATAGTACTGTTCCATCCCTGGTACTGAGCAATTGACATTTGATTATCAAAAAGGACTAAAGTTGGAATTAAATAAAAGCAACAAGATCCCTGCTCTGGTTTGGTCTGAAGAAAAGCAACAGTGACAGGTGGTAGAACATGCCACATACATTGCATACTAAACACGCATTGAAATCATATACATTCAAAACTCAATCATATACAGATATTGGATGCATATACCCATTAAGGTGACAAGAACAGGTTTAAAATGTAGAAAACAACAAACTAGATATGTAAGTTTGAACAGTTCTAAGACACATGAGTTGTGACTTGGAATCCTATTATTTACTAGAGGCCTAGTGCATGAAAATTTGTGCACTCGGGGGTCCCTCAGCCTGGCCTGTGCCCTCCTGCAGCCTGGGACCCCTCAGGGGATGTCCCCAAGCTGGCTTAAGGTGACAATCAGACATCCCTCTGGCAGCCCAGGAGTTCTCAGGGGATGCCCTAAGCTGCTGTCAGATATCTTAGTGCTGCCATGGAGGCAGGAGAGGCTCCTGCCACCATCACTATGCTCACAGTGGTCAGCCCAGCTTCTGGCTGAGCAGTTTCCCCTGTGGAAGCGCACTGACCACTAAGGGGCAGGTGCTACATTGAGCGTCTGCTCCTTGGTGGTCAGTACACATCATAGCGACCAGTCATCTCAATCTCTGCTATTAGGGTCAATTTGCATATTATCCTTTTATTATATAGGATTAGTCAGTGAACAAACTTATGTAAAATAGTGCCTGGCTAGAATTTTGTGGTATATCCCTCTCGGCTGCCCACTAACATATCTATGGAAACAGAGAAATGCAAGAAAACTTGAAAACTCACACCACCCAAACCAAAAACTGCCAACTCAGTGCCAGAATCTGAGACTTTCTATTAAATACAAGAAAATAGAATATATTTTTTAAAACTCAGTGACATTTCCCAATGAAATGCAGCTCACTTTTTCATGTAAACAAATATCTATCAAACTAGGTTTTAAAGTCAATGCTGGATGCCGAAACTGATAAGCAAGATAGCTTATTTAGAGATGATAAATATTTAGAATATTGATAAAGAAAATAAATATTGATAAAATATAATAGACTAACATACAAAAATAACTGAATAATTAGAGACAGAAGGATCTTGAATAAGAATACGCTGTGTTCCTAATGAAAGCAATCTATAAAGTCAATGACTTCCATATCAAAGTCCTACCAGAGTTTTGTTTTATTTTGTTCTCAAAAGTGGCAAAATGATTCTAAGATTTAAAAGAATCATCAAATGGGAATTTCAAGGAAATAATGATGAAGACTTTATCGGATTTCTAAATTTATCATAAAACTATACTAATTTTAAACATGGCACAGAACTAGAATCCATAGAACAGAGTAGAGAGTATCTAAACAAGAAATTTAATATATGATTAAATAAGGTATTTTAAATTATCAGAGAAAAAGACTGAAATGACTTTCTTAGGGGGGTGGCAGTTTGGATCTCTCCCTTCATCCTTACACTAAGTAAAATTCTAGGCATATCTATAATTTTAAATATTTTAAAGTGAAACAATGTCTTTCAAGCATATTCTAAAAACTAGAAATTAAAAAGTAAAGATTGATAAACTTGGGAGAAACTAAGATGGCTGCCTCGCACAACAATTTCAAAACTACAACTGAAAGACAGAACAGACATCATCCAGAACCACAGGAAAGCTGACTAAGTGGAAATTCTACAACTAGAAGGAAAGAGAGGGACTCACGGAGACTCAGAGGAGCTGCAAAAAGCTGTGGTACAGAGATACACACGTGGAGAGAGCAGGCAGAACAATGCCTGGCTGGGTTCCTCTGGTGGGAGGGAGTTGGAGACTCCCAACTGCATGAACCCTTATCCTATGGCACTGAACCCCAGTTCTAGGTGAGACTCATACGGGGGGAGTCTAGACTGTGAAAAAAGAGGAGTGCACAGAAATTTAGGGAAGCCGAGAAAGGGCAGAGGTATGGGGGCACACAGAAGACAGGCTGCTGATTGTGCTGCTGGCTTTCTCTAGTGGGCAGGAGACAGAGCCTTCCAATTGCACCGCTGCTAACTGACTGAACCCCAATTTCAGGCAAGACCCTGGGGACCCAGACTCATAGGGGTCCTGGAGCACAAAGGAATCGGAAAGGCAGTGATCTAGAGGCACACGCATGCGTGAGCACAGAGATGGCTGCAACAATTACCGAGAGACACTTGAGACCGTGGGGCTGAGTAGGGCGAGGCTGACTGGAAGCCAAGGCCATCTGCTAAGCCCTGAGACTCCACCTCATCCAAGCTCAATAGAGAGGCTTTTGCAGTTTTGCACGTCTTGTATCATAAGGCTGATTCCAACACAGAAGTTCTCCTGGCATAGTGAAAATGTGGAGACAAAGAAACAGATCACAAATGAAAGAAATGGAGGAAAACAAATGACTGGATATAGAGTTCAAAACCACGGTTGTAAAGTTTTTCAAGAATTTCTTAGAAAAGATGGATAAATTTAGCAAGACCCAAGAGAAGATGAAAAAGGACCAACTAGAAATTAAACATACACTGACTGAAATAAAAAATATTATGCAGAGACTAAAGGAAGGCAAGAGTCAAGTCAAAGATTTGAAATACAAAGAAACGGAAAACACTCCACTGGAAAAGCAAGAAGAAAAAGAATCCAAAAATGTGGAGATAGTGTAAGTAGCCTCTGGGACAACTTCAAGCTTATCAACATCAGAATTATGAGGGTGCCAGAAGAAGAGAGAGAGCAAGATACTAAAAACCTATTTGAAGAAATAATGACTGAAAACTTCCCACATCTGGTGAAAGAATTAGATTTACAAGTCCAGGAATCACACAGAATCCCAAATAAAAGGAATCCAAAGAGGACTACACCAAGACAAATAATTAAAATACCAAGAGCAAAAGAGAAAGAGAGAATATTAAAAGCAGCAAGAGAAAAACAGTTAATTACCTACAAGGGAGCACCCATACAACTGTCAGCTGATTTCTCAACAGAAACTATGCAGGCCAGACGGGAGTGGAAAGAAATATTCAACGTGATGAATAGCAAGAACCTACAACCAAGATTACTCTAGCCAGCAAAGCTATCATTCAGAATTGAAGGGTGGATAAAGAGCTTCACAGATAAGAAAAAGCTAAAGGAGTTCATCAAGATTGAACCAGTATTTTATGAAATGCTGAAAGGTACTCTTTAAGAAGAGGAAGAAAAAAAAGGTAAAGATAAAAATTATGAACAACAAATACATATCTATCAACAAGTGAATCTAAAAATTAAGTGAATTAAAAATCTGATGATCAGAATAAACTGGTGAATATACTAGAATCAGGAGCATAGAAAAGGAGTGGACTGGCAATTCTCAGGGGGAATGGGTAAGTGAAGTTCAGGGTGACACTGAACAAAAATTCATATCCCTATGGATAAGGACAATGTGAGGGGAGGTAACGGAAGAGGGAGGGGTGGGAGCCAGGTGAATGGGAGCTATAGGGGGAAAAAAAGAGAAACAAATGTAATAATCTGAACAATAAAGATTTATTAAATAAAAAAAGAAATTCATCCTGTTTCTCAGATCCCCACAAAAATTGATAAACTTGATTATCTGTAAATTTTAAATTTCTGTATGTAAAGAAGTAGGAGCAAGAAGAAAAAACCCTGCCATTAACCAATATCCATGGACATCAATTAAGGCATCATTCTTTAGAGACTTAGTTACATTTGGCTTAAGCCCATTCCAGATCCTTGAGACTCTTTAATCTCCAAGATTTCTCTACATATCCAAGCTCACATTCCCATGGCCACTCCTCAACTTTCCAAGGAATCCCTGACCTAAATCCACTTCCATCCCTCCTTCTCTTTTTCATGCCAACTCTGTTTACTTTACTTTGATTTCTCAAAAATATCAGATAAAATGTTTAACAAAATTTATTGTAAGTTTAGAGTGAGAGTGAGGTGAAATATACTAATAATATCAAATCAAATATTGGATATTTTTGTTCTAAATACTCCTTTGTTCACTCCAACAGTAGGAGTAAATTATTAATAATATTTCTCTGCAGATTTTAGACTTCTTATATATCTTCTAGCCCCTACTCTCATAGTGTTTTTCTTTCACCCCCTTGTATTCCATTGCCACTTTTCTGCTCCTAACTCCCAACATTTCCATTTTATTGTTAAATATAAAATGCATTAAAATGCATAAAAGTTGAACAGCAAAGACTTAGGTTTACAAAAAAAAAAAGACCACATCATTGACACCCTAGGACCCGTCTCAAAAAAAAGACACACACACACACACACACACACACACACACACACACACATTCTTTCCCATCATAATCACCACTCTCCCTTCTATAATTATCAATATTTTAATGATTAATCATATCTTTAATTTTTTATTAATAATAATGACCTTGTTTTTCTTTCTAGTTTTACTGTCTAAGCATACATTCTTAAATCAGATAATTTAGTTTCTTTTTGAACTTTTTATACATGGAATAATACTGATATGTTCTGTATGTCTCATTTTTCTTGCCCAACACATGTATGATTTGTGCTTGTTGGAGCATGTAGCTTTAATGTGTTTATGTTCACAGCTATGTAGTTTTTCATATGACAATCTGGAATATCTGGGGAATATCTGACTGCCAGTGTAGGCTCGATCCTGTAGGGTCTAAACCTGCAGTTGGACATCCATCTTACAATTCAGGACTGCTGGCTCCTAATGACTCATCTGCTTGCCTGCCTGATTGCCCCTAACCATTCCCCTGCTAGCCTGATTGATGCCTACTTCTCCCCTGCCAACTCAATTGCCCCCAACTTTTTTCCCCTATGGGGCTGTGGGCATTGAGAGACTCCAGCTGGATGAGGCAGGACTGAGAGGACTGGGGAACTGAGGTTAAATGAGACAGGGCTGAGAGGACTGGGGGACTCTGGCTGTTGAGGTAGGGCTGAAGAGACTGGGCATCACCATCTTGTGAGAGTGTGGTACTCAATTAGCATATTTCCTCTTTATTATATAGGATTCCTTAAAGTATTCTCCTAAACAAAATTAACTTCCACTTAAAATAATAAAATTTTGAAAGTGAAGGGATTAGCCAAAGAACATATAACGATAGACAAAGACAATAGTATGGCCAGAGGGAAGGGAGGTGGGGGCAGAATGGAGGTGACAAAGGCATAAGGGGGAGGGGAACAGATGGATACATAATAGTGTCAACAATAAAAAAATAAAATAATTTGGCATATATTTTTAAAATTCTTTTGTCCATGCATACATATATATAAAGTTGAAATCATCTTTTATATTCTGGTATTTTCCAGCATTGCCTGTACAAGGCATTGATTCATAAACAGTTTTCCATCATTTCTAATCACCACATAATATTCCATAGGATGGATATAACACTTTTACACAGCTGATGTTAGTAGAAACAATTAGATTTTTTGTGTTGTATGTGGGCATGTGTGATGTTTTGTTTTGTTTTTGTTTTTATTGCAATAAATGATGCTGGAGTGGAGCTCTTTTACAATAGCTTAATAGATTTCTGTATTACCTGTACAAGATATTCCCAAAATACAACTGCTAGAACAAAGCATAAGAGCATTTTTAAGGCCTTGATATATACAGCATTACCACATTGCTTTCCAAAGGATTATTGGATCAACTTCTATTCTCACAATAGGAGAAAGGGCCTTTCTCACATTTGTATCCCCTAGATCAAGACACGTTTGGGCCATTTCTAACATGAAGGCTTCTTAAATCAGTTTAATTCTGTTGATGGGAGTCATTATCCATATCATTTAATACCATAATAACCTATGTCAATCAGGGCCTTGTTCAACCATAGAACAAACACAGGCCAAATTGGTTGAAAGACCAATATCATCCTTAAGGTCAAGGCTGTGGTTGCTCATGAATATAACACTGGAAAATGAAATGGTACCTGCAACACTAACCCTGACCTCATGTCCCCCCTGCAAATCCTTCCTGTATAAAGACCAGAGAGCTACCTCTCAAGGGACAAATTTGCTGAAGACTCCCTGCCACTTGGCCACATCAACAAGAGCAAAGGGCTTACAAAACACTCCACTTTCAAAGACAGTTGCCTCCAGATGTGCCTGCCCTAGGTACCAAGGCTCCACACCAGATGTGATCCCCTGGGAGTTGACGGGTGGGATCGCTTAGAGTGCACAGCTGCAGATGATGAGGTCATCAGCACAATTTGGGGAATGGATGAGTTCACAGGGGAAAGGGAAAAAAAACATGTCACTTTTCTTTTTTCTCGTTTGAAGTCACTAAGCTTCAGGATTCAGTAGGGAATTGTTGCTCTGACTTTATTCTTTGGGAGGCGGGTGGCTGTCTGCCAGAGGCAGCTGCACATGGGGTCATTTACATTGCACGCAGCCTCTGGTTTTAGAGGGAAGCTCTTCCTTTTCTTAGATCATCTGCCTCTTTAGAGTCAGGGCCACTGCCTCACACAGATTGTATTCGCCCTTTAATCTTTTCCCCACCCCGCCCTCTCCCTGACTTACTTGGGGCAGTTTAACAAGCTTCCCAGACAGGTCCAGCAGGCTCATCCCAATAGATTTGAAAGCCAGCTGGCGGACAAAGGAGGAATTATTTCAAACACTCATGGCTGGGTGCAGGAGAGAAACACTTTGGGGACACATAGGATCCTCTTCTCTCTCTCTCTCTCTCTCTCTCTCTCTCTCTCTCTCTCTCTTCCTTTTCCCCTCCCTCCTTCTCTCTCCCTTTCTCTCCCTCTCTCCCTCTCTCCCTCTCTGTCATCCTAGATGCTAATACCTTATAGCCCAGACCTTGGCTGATCTGACCTGAAACACAGTTCAGATTGCTGAACTTTCAACAGACTGGCAAACCTGACGGGGCCCCAAGGAAGCAGTTTCCCAGAAGAAGGAGTAAATTCGCTTTTGTGTATGGGCACATTCTTGAAGTTTCACCAAGGTGATGCCTGGGCTAAAAGGGACTGGGATCTGGTTCTCCAATGTGGGGGAAGTTGCTTTCTGTTAAATGAGGCACCTTTGTTTCTTTTGGATGATGCAAGGGAGAGAAAGTGAAGAAGAGTGTGACAGGAGGTAGCTGAGGCTGGGGACAGGGATGCGTGGTCTATTTTTTAGCAGAGAAAAGCTCTTTTCTAGCCAGATGATTGCTTATTAACTGACAAGAATGTGGCAGGTGTCATTTTATTTTTTATCTCTTCAGTTAGAGATTATTTTGGCCATTATTTTAGAAATGAAACCAAATGGAGAGTAAGTGGCCCATTTCAACTTCATCTTTAACACTCAGACTGGATAGAGGCTGTGCACTATGAACCAATAAAAAGAACAGTCAGAGAGGCATAATAGTTACTGTTGAGCACCTGTGTCATGGGATGGGCACTAAATGTGTTTCTGATCCTCAGAGAATCTAGCAAGTGAGCTGCTTACTAATATCAGATGGATTTTGCTTGTTATCAGGGTATTTGGAAGGTCCAGATTCTTATTATTAGTGTTACTATGAAGCAACTTAAGTGATATTTTTAATTTTTACTCACTTAGAATGAGAGCACTTCTAATATCTGGAGACCAAATAACCAGAATACTCAATATTTTCTCCAGCAACTTCCTTAAAGAATAAAAAAGGAAAAAAAGGGGAAAAGTAACATCTGACATGTACATTTAATAATATGCTTCAAGGGTTATCAGATACTCCTAAGAATTCCGATATCAGGTCTCATACTTATGGATACTAAGATGCTTCAAGTAAGAAAAAAGTACCATTATTTACCATTTGTATTGCACACTGGTTACTATTTCCACACATCTATTTTATTAAATCTTTATAATAACTTCACAGTATATTTTATATGATTTTTATAATATTAAAGTAACATATAATAAAAATCATAGAAATCTAATTTTAAATTACATTTCACTGACTAGTCTCTAGCACTGCACCTTTCTAAGCTTGTTTCTCCTCTTCCACTGTCCACATATTTTCAGTGCCAAGCACCAAGGGACATTTTCACATGCCCTGCCTCTTTGTGTCCTGTTTTCAGGCAGATCAGTAGGCTGTAGGTATATACCTGCAAACCATTTCCATACCAAGATGACCAGAAATAAGTCACCATCCAAGGAATTGACTTTGATCTATCTCACTAAACCCAAGTTCAAAATATCTCCAACTCAACTGCCTTGGATCACTCCAACCCCATGCCAGAGGGGGGGAATACAATAGAGGGGATATTGAAATGGTGACAGCAGGCAACTCAAAATATCTTATTTTTGCAAGTTTTATAACAAAAATATAAGCCTTGCTAAGGTTCCCTCTCAAGGCCTCAAAAGCAGCCCAGAAGCTTAAGCTGTATTGGCTTCATGGTAAATTGGCCTCTGCCTAGGGATCCTGCCATTGTCCAAGCATTTGGCAATGACTTCAGAGCGTACTTCATGCGTGACTGAATAGTCTCACTGGTAGCTTTAAGGGTTGATTGGATTTTTGGAAACAACCAAAGTCTCCTGGACTAAAGTGCTGTGGTTCAGGTAATTGGTCAAGCTGTGGAGTCGTGTTTTGAAGTCCGAATGTGGTGGTTCTCTTCTGCAGCTCATTAACTGTATCTGAGAACAGTTCTCTGAAATGGGGTGTTTTCCCTGCAAACCACAACATACAGCCCAGGATTTTTCCAAGAACATTCAACAGAGAAATGACAGGTCCCTGTTTGCATCTTCTAAGACCTAATTAATGTCCATATGGGAATCAGGCCCAAAGTCTGGCGACTTCAAGTGCACAGAGTGGAACCAGGACTAGAGTGCCCTTTGGTATGTACTCCAGAGCCCGAGATGACCTTCCCTACTAACAGCTCTCCTGCGCTGACTTTGCTCAAACTTCATCCCATTGCTTTAGTCCCACTGCCTTTATCATCTTTGGCCTCAATGAATACAGAGAAAGAGAGACTTCAACCAGCTTGCTAGAGAGGTAAATCAGTTTAAACTTCACCACAGATGGCCTCATCTCTCTGTGCCAGATTTTCATCAACAACTGGTGTAGCTAGTGACATGGCAAAGGACCACCGCTAAGCCTGGCTCCTGTCCACCTCTCTAATGGAGACCAAGAGGGGGATGGAGGGGACAGAAACCTCCTGGCAGTTTGGGCTGGAGGAGAAAAAGGGTAAGTAAGGAATTGAGGGAGAAAAGAGAACTAATATGCTATCAATTGGGAGAAAGATCTTAACAGAAAAGAATGGAATTTATGAGTATTGTTTGCTTTATTACATATTTAATGTCTGTATCATTCTACAAAGAACTGACACCCCCTTTTATTTCCAATTTAGGGCTATCTCAAGCCAAACATTCTCATTTCCTATGTAGTCTGCTCCATACTCTCCCACTATTCTCAATTTCTTTTCTTCAAAAACATAGCAATTACAGTGAGCATGCATTTGCCAGTGCTATAAGGCCACACCTCAGCAGTTCACTAGAATGGGGAGAGGAAAGAGAGAGAGAGAGAGAGAGAGGGAGAGAGAGAGAGAGAGAGAGAGAGAGAGAGAGAGAGAGAGAGAGAGAGAGAGAACCACAAAAAAGAAAGAAAAAAGGAAAAAACATGATTTGGCCTGCAATCTTTGGGAAGTTGCCAGAATCCTTTTCTAGCAAACCAATTTTGTTCTATGGTGTGTGTGTGTGTATGTGTGTGTGTGTGTGTGTGTGTGTGTGTGTGTGTGTGAATATGTGCATCTTGTGTGAGCATGTGTGTAGACACATGAGCATGTGTCTGTGTGTATGCATGTGCGTGTGTAAGCATATGTGAATGCATCACACATCTCTAAGCCTGGCTGAGCACAGAACACTCAGATCTCCACAAATTGCTGAACTCTATGGGGCAGAAGAAGGGCTTCTAGCCACGGTCATGGTCCAAACGATTATCAAAGAATTGCTCTCCTGAACAGGTTTTGTGCTAAATGCGCCAGAGGAAGAAAGGAAGGGCCAATGGCTGCTGTTTGGCATGTCTTTGTAGTCTGGGACTTTTCTTCCCCCGAGGTGGTTGTTGTTGTTAACCGGGGTTGTGTGAAACCCCTTCTGTGCAGAAACTAGAGCTTCCGCTTTGAAGCCCCAGTGTCTTTGTTCTTCACCTAAGTTGGTGCCATTTTTGACGGGGGCATTTGTATTGAAGTCTGGTCAATGCCCGCCGACCAGAATTCCGTGAGGCTGTTTTCCAGGTGGGAAAACACAGGGATTGTGGCGACAGAGGAAACAGTGTGGGTTTGGGAGGCAGTGGAGATATGGGGTGGGGGGAGATGTCTGCATAAAAATAAAGAACAAGATGCTGTAAAGATTGGCTTGGATTTGTGAGTCAGTTCATAGTTCCCCTCTGGGATTTAAATGCTCCAAAAAAAGTGTTTGGGGCAGAAAAGAAGAAGAGAGAAAAGCAAGGGGATATCTTGCTAGATTGAAAATAATAATAATTTAAAACAAACAAACAAATAAAATAGAAGAAGAGAAGAAAAGAAAGGGAAGAGAGACGTTTATAAAATATAATTTTAATAGAACACCTAGATAACTGGCATTAAGACCAGAAATGCGTTTAGTAGATATTAAAGCAATAATTGTCAAGGTTTCCTCAAAACACTTATTCCAATTTCACTTTTAAAAATTATATTTAAAAGTTTAATATAGAAAACAACTCAAATGTGTGAAATACTAAATGTTTAATGCACTGGAGTAAAGTAGATTTCCATCTCACCCAGAGCTTAGTTTCCACTTGGCAAATATTGCTTATTAGCAAAATTGGCTCAAACATTCTTAAGTCTCCCATTAATTACACAATCCCTGAATAATAATTGTTATGCACACTACACTTGGAGAACCACTGACCTAAAGGGAGAAATGAAAAAAGAAAGGCTGGGTTGGCATGTCATTTTCTCTTAACAGCACTATTGAGTCCAGCTGTGAATGGGGCCAGGGCAAGATCTCCATAGTGCTGGGCAAGAGGCCTTACTTCTATCCCTCTCAGCATGGACCCCCTATTACCTTAATGCATATTATTATTTTGTTATTGTAACAATTAAGCTAGGTAGTGTAGTTCCTTCTGATGGCAGAGAGTTACCCCTAAAGTTGACATGTAAATTTGCTCCTAATTCAACTCTACTGTATATCCAAGCATTTACTTGTTGGCACAGCAGTAATGTTAATTAGCAGGTAAACTAAGACAAGAAACTTCAGCTCTCCACACTTGCATCTATCTGTACTGGATGGCTTCTAAATCACCTCCAGCACTAACAGTTCCTGCTGCTGCCATAAAAAACCTCACCTTTAGGCTGATAGCATCACATTGTGCTTTAACCGTGCACTATCTTTTAGGTTAGTGGCAGGGTCATTCAGGTAGAAAGAGATAATCTGCATATGGACAGCCAACTTGGCTTCATTTTGAGGCCAGAAGCTACTCTCGCCACTCTCATTAGACACCTGCGATCCTGGATTTGGGAGCTCAGTGAGGCTTAGGTAACAATAGGTAAATACATGATCACTAACTGGAAAGAATATATATCCCACCTCAAACTCTGGGACAATGGTGCTTCATCATTCACATTTGTTGATATGACCTGTGGAATGTAGAACCACATGTGGTACCCCTTAAATCAATATTCTTAGACTATTTATTCAACATGTATTTAATGGGCATGAGTAGAAACCTTTTCTAGTAAGGAAAAAAAACTGTTTTCAGGAACAGATTCACATTATTAAGTTACTCTCCTTGGCTGAATTAGATCCAATATACAAAAAATTCAACAATATATATTGAAAAGCAAGCTTGCAGTTTAAAGATAAAGGACTTAAAATGTTTTAAACATAGGTGCAGGAAGCTCTTAAAAGCCAAACATTATTGCTTACTCCTTTTGACTAGAAATAAAGAAGCCAGATGTACCCTCCAAGGTAAACCATGCAGTTGCATTGGCTGGAGACACACATACAGCAATTGAGAGACAATACGTCCCTAGGTAGTTCCATTGTGGAATTCCTGCTGGATAAAAAGTCAGTAAATGAATTCACAGCACTGCCACTTTTCAACAATACACTAACTTGTTGAATTAAAGATTTAGCTGGAAACATAAAGATTAACCTGTTATCCCTTTTGCAGAATTGTAGTTAATTTACCTTTTAAGGGAAGAATCTATAGACATGGATGGCTATTTTGCTTCTATCTGTCCAAAATCAGTATCAACAAATCTTTAAAGAAGATTATCTTTTATGTGACAAATATGAGCTTGGTGATAAATATGAGCAACACTAAAATATTCAGCGTTCAATACCTTTAAAAAAATCTACTGGTTAATCCTTGAACAATTGTGTTGACTGTGCTGATGCACCAAACCGCTGGCATCTTGGCACAGATCATGGCAACAGTACCAGACTGAGTAGTTATTGTATTCTTTACCACCACACAGTTAAAGTAAAATCAAACACTTGTTTCACGTAAGGTCATCCTGAAGAAGCAATAAAAAGTATTATTTTATTAAACTTGACCCTTTGGTACACATGTTTAAACTCTCTGTGACAAAGTGGTAAGTACTCACAGTACTTTTGTGTATTGAAGAACAGACCTTGGCTTACTTCTATGGATGTCTTGATAAAAAAAAAACATTAGTGTGATTGAATTACAAGTTAAAGTACTCACTGTTTTCATGGAATGCCATTGTTACTTGAAAGAATGACTTACAAAAAAAAACCATGACTATTTAGACTTCCATATTTGGCCGACATTTTCTAGAAAGTGGATTAAGTGAGCCTGTCCCTTTAAAGAAACAGATGGCACCCTTTGCTGCTAGTGATGAAAGTTGAACTTTCAAATAATACTTAGAATTTTGGTAAACTTGTCAGTATGAGCTTTACAGCTTCCCAGTAGTTATATTCTTCTGATGAGGTCAGTCATGATATTAATAAATTTTATTTATGTTTACCTATGATACTTTGTTGTTATACTATAGCATATTTACATTATTATTTCATATTTTATAAGGAAATGTACTTATGGTTCATTCATTGAACCAGTATTTTCCAAATGACTATTACCTGTTGTTATAAAATCATGCCCATTTAAAAAATTTATTCAAAATGCAAGGGAGACTAATAAATATTTATAAGACAGAAAAAGTTTATTAATTAATTTCAGATTTCACATTGCTACTACATTTAAAGAAACTACCACTTGCCAAGTTTTGGTGTAGTGCCATAGAAGAATATCCATGATTATCTAAAAAGGCTATAGAAATATTCCAACCTTATCCAACCACATAACTGTAGAGGCTGGATTTCCTTCATGGACTTTAACTAAACAACAGATTGCAACAGATTGAATGCAGAAAACAGATATGAGAATTCCACATCTATTAAGCCAGGCATAGAGACTTGCAAAACTGTAAAACATTGGCACTCTTTTCACTAAATTTTTGTGTGAAAGGAAAATAATGATGATATAGTTATTTTCATGAAAATATGTTATTTATGTTAACATTTAATTTGTTTATTATTTAATTAATAAATATTTTCTAAATTTTCTATTTTAATGTATATATACAAGGTGGTTCAAAGCAGGTTTACAATTGTCCTTATGGCAAATAATATAATAAGTAATAAGTAATAACACACAAATAAAAATCTGTGTTTTGCATCCTCACATTTATAAGCCTACTTTTGGCTCACCCTGTATATAAATAATACTCTTACAGTATACATATATGTCCCCAAAAATGTGTACACACTCTAACAAAGGATAGTTCAATTTTGAAAATGAAATATATTTTAATAAACACTACCATTATAATTATTCAAAATGTGTGTATACATTTTTAGGACATCTGTATATTTAAATTACATATATAATATCCTCATAAACAAAAGTTTTTTTAGGATATTTAATAATATTCAGGAGAATAAAGGAGTCATAAGACCAAAATGTTTGAGAAATGCTGACTTACACTGATACAGTTAACTCATTGCATAAACAAGAGTAAAATACTTTACTAGCTCCTTAAGGGTAAGCACTATACTTTATTGAATCTGTAACTATCCTCAGTGCTTAATTCTTAGTAGATACTAAGTAAACAATCAATGAAGGGATTAATAATTAAATTATTCAATTTCAGTATTTCAATTTTTCCTGCATTCTTCTTGGTTTCAGTAACCAAGAAAAATATCAGTAATTGCAATGCCTAGGTTGAAGAGAAAAACATAAAGGAAAGAAGACACATTATTATGTATGTCTTATAAGATCAGCAATGACTTACCCCTCTAGCCTCACTTCTATCACTGCCTTCTTCATGCTTCATGTTTCAACAGCATCAAGCATTGTCCCTAGCACCAGAATACCTCTCTCTCTCTCTCTCTCTCTCTCTCTCTCTCTCTCTCTCTCACACACACACACACACACACACACACACACACACCTCACAATTCTAGCTCTGAACTTTGAAGATTCACATCAGACTAAGGAATGAGGCATCTTGTTATTCTCTGAACTCCCATAATATGCTATGCATATCTTTCTCATTATCTTTAATTATTTATTTGTGTGTCTGTCTTCCTTTCTAGATCATCAGCTCACAATTTTTATCCTCAATACTATTCATAGATACATACAGTCTGACATTTAATGGGTGCCTAGTAAATATTAATCACACTGAACTGAAATGCTTCCTATCCATGACTTTAAAGCTTAGGTATAAGTCATGCAAGTCCCATTCAACTTCACTCACTTTTTTTTTAATTTAAATTCTTGGGAAACCTTTTGAGCAGTGGTCGCCAACTGTTGGTCAGTGGACCACCGGTGGTCCGTGAGGTCCAAAAGGTTGGCAACTTCTGATTTAAAGTATTACATGAGTCTCCTTTTCCCCTATTGACCTCTTCCCAACTGCCCCCACCCCTCAGCACATGGCCTCAACCCTCTATTGTCTGTGTTCATTGGTTATGCTGATATGCATGCATACAAGTCCTCTGGTTGATCTCTTATCCCTTCACCCCCCTACCTTCCCTCACAGGTTGGACAGTCTTTTTGATGCTTCTATGTCTCTAGATCTGTTTTTGTTCAATTTATGTTGTTCATTATATTCCACATATTAATGAGATCATGTGATATTTATCTTTCTGACTGGTTTATTTTGCTTAGCATAATGCTCTCCAGTTCCATCGATGCTGTTGCAAATGGTAAAAATTCCTTCTTTTTTATAGCAGAGTAGTATTCCATTGTGTAGATGTACCAAAGTTTACTAATCCACTCATCTACTGATGGACACTTACGCTGTTTCCAAATTGCAGCTATGGTGAATTGTGCTGCTATGAACATAGGGGTGCATATATCCTTTCTGATTGTGTTTCTTTTTTGGGGGGATATGTTTCTAGATGTGAAATTACTAGGTCAAATGAGAGTTCCATTTTTATTTTGGGGGGAAACTTCATACTGTTCTCCATACTGTGAGCCAGTCTGTATTCCCACCAGCAGTACAAGAGGGTTCCTTTTCTCTACATCCTCACCAGCACTTATTATTTGATTTGTTGATGATAGCCATTCTGACAAGTATAAGATGATATCTTATTGTTTTGATTTTCATCTCTCGGATGATGAATGCCTTTGAGCATGTTTTCATGTGTCTCCTGGCCTTCCTTATGTCCTCTTTTGAAAAGTGTCTAGGTCCTTTGCCCATTTTTTTTATTGGATTATTTATCTTTCTTTTGTTAAGTTGTATGAATTCCCTATAAATTTTGGAGATTAAGCCCTTACTGAAGATAACATTGGCAAATATGTTTTCCCATATAGTGGGCTTTCTTGCTGTTTTGTTGATGGTTTCTTTTGCGGTGCAGAAGCTTTTTATTTTGATGCAGTCCCATTTGCTTATTTTCTCCTTAGTCTCCATTGTCCTAGGAGTGGGATCAGTAATATTTCTATGACATGTCACTCACTTTTATTGAGCATTTTCATGTTCCATGATGGTGGGCATTGGGGCATTGGGGATTACAATTATTAATTATTTATGTCAATGAGTTTATAATCCAACAGGCTGGATATATATATATATATATATGGCTAATATGGAAAATATCCTCTCAGGAGTTTGACTGGGAGACTGGGAGTTTGATCGCTCACTATGATGTGTGGTGAACAACAGCAGGCAGCATGGAATGAAGGAAGGCCCCAGCCCAGCAGCAGCCAGGGAAAGGAGACCCCAGCTGGCAGCCAGAAGGTCCCAATCAGCCCTGATTGCTGGCCATGAATTTCATGCACTGGGCCTCTAGAGTATATATATATATATATATATATATATATATATATATATATATATATATATATTAGACTCTAAGAAGCATAGCTATGTGCCCAAATGTCTATGATCTCCTAAGTACATTCCTTCCAAAAATATATAGAACACCTTCTGTGTGGCAAGAAGATACTTGTAAGAGCCATTAATGAAAGTATGTGCTCTTAGTAAACTCTTCTTGTGAAGAAGACAGACATTAAATGACAGTAACACAAATAAGTATAGAATTAGAAATGATGAGCAGGGTCAGGAAGTAAAAATAGTGAAAAGATACCATCTTAGGTTGGGGCTGGGAAAGGGATCAGCATAGGTGTTTCTGAGGAAGGGACTCCGTGTGCCTGAGGGGAGGTGTATTTGGGCTTTAACCACAGGAGGAGTGCTGAGAAAAGCACTGCAGGCTGTGGGAAGGGTGGTAATTGGGCTGGGGTAGGAGGCTTGACAGGAAAGTAGGCATTTGCCCATTTTGCCAGTAGAGAAAGCGGAGGCTGGGGGAAAGAGAGAGGGACTAACACGGCACAGCACAGAAGATTGAATAAGCCTAGAGCTAAGTTTGGATATTTCCTTTTCCTCTTGTGTGATACAGAAATGTAATTCTGGGTGGTCTGTATTCCCCTCACACAAGCCCTCACAAGATAAATGGAGCTGTTTCCTCAAGTAACTACTGCTAAGAGAAAAGTTTTCTTCAGATGCATTTCTCCATCAGCACTTCCCTCAGAGGGAACCTAAAAACTTGATTTATCATAAATGTTTCACCCAGAATACACATATAGTAATACCAATGCAGCATATTTAAATGCACTCCTCTAGGAATTTTCTGGCAGTGATCACAAACCATAAATAAGGAAAAATAGCCCAGTGATGGTTGTTTCCTGAAAGGGTTGATAGACCCCCTACACAGGCTACTGTTTGGATGCAATCATGCAATGTGTTAGAAACACCTATCCTGGAGCTGAGACCAGCTCCTACTGAAGGGCTGACCCTCATGTGAAAGGAATAATACAAAGCTTCAGGATCATTCCTTTGTTAGTGATGGGGTGGAGAAAGTGGGGCTGGCCAATCAGCAATGTGAGTCCAACTGGGTAATTAGGGGTCACTGTCTAAGTTCCAACCCCAAATCAACCATCTTCTAGCTCTGTGACTTGGTTAAGTTATTTGGCCGCTCCTCTGTAAAATAAAGTAATAGCTGTTTTATAAACTGCTGTGCACATTAGTTGAGCTAATGTAAGCCCATGCTCAGCAAAACATTCATTGCATGTCAACTCTCATTATCATGATCATTCATAACCAATCAGCCAACCAAGAGTGTTTCCAAGCCTTGGCCTGCCAAACCGCAAGGCCAGCTTAACTGCCTGTTTTACCTCCACCTATGACCAATCATTTGACATCTTAGGGACATTGTTTCTGTAATGAGTCACCCTGTTTCTAGTTTTCTTACAAATAGTACTCATTTTTTGAAATCCTAGCCCATCAGCCATGTAAGAAAATTACCTACTTCTCCCTTCCTTATTGTTGAGAACCCTTATATCCTGTAAAAATATTCTAAGAAAGCCCTCTCTCTTAAAACCTCAAACATGGTTCTAAGAGAGCCCTCTCTTCACAGAATTTGCCAACTGCTTCCTTTCCTGCTCTGAACGGACACTGTAGTTTTGAGAATAGCAGTTTCCCTGTCCTGTCACTCACAGCACCCCCTGTGGAGGTCCCAAAGCGCCCTCCAGTCCTGAGCACTCTCACAAGTCCTCCTGTCACACCCTGAAAACACACCTGCCACATCCCCCTAAGACTGGGCAAAGACTGGTATTTTCCCAACCACAAGCTCCCTGAAAAATCAGATGTGTCCATGAGAGAAAAGTGACCCTTTCTTACCTAACTTACAGTGGGACAAGGATCAGTGGAAACCACATCAAGATTGGGCTTGGTAAGAAATAAGAAAGACTTTCTAAAGTCTACATTTGGTTCAAGCATGCCTGAAATATGAAATAACTAAAATAACACCCTTGAACTTTGCAGAGGTCCTTTCATAGGAACACCTCAATATCTCAAATGAAAAAAAAAAGGTACTTAGAACCTTAACATACTTTGTAAAATCTGCAGACAGCTTAATTTAAGGGGCCTTGTGAGCAATGCGTCATCAGAGGTTTCTAGCAAGTGTTATTTCTTCCTGGATTCCAAGAACCCAGTGCTCTGAAGCTTACATTCACATAGGATGACAAAAAGGCATCACAGCATTAAAAGAAGAAAATACCGGAAGTGGTTTGCTTTGAGGGGCAGGTTTAACACCTCTACACACACAGGCAGACCTAGAAGCTGGTAAGATGGCAGAGAGGCAGGTGGCCTCTTGAGGTTAGGGCTCCACTAACATCACATACAAAATGCAAGGCAAGTGCTGGGAACCGGAAAAGTCATTTATGACAGTAAACAAATGGCTCTTAAAAAATATGCCAGGTGATAGAAAGCAGTGACAAAAGACAAACATTCGCTAAATGGAAATGAAGATAGAAGAAAATATGGACAGAATATCCCTGCAGAAGGTGCTTGTGCCCCTGAAGGCTGTATGCAAAGGGCATATACTAGTAAGTAATGAGAGGGGAGAAAATCTGAAGAAGGTTATCACTGCCTTCACATTGCTGTTGCTGGATTCTTCTATTTCCTCTTAGTTAAAACAGTCAGCACAAACCTTTTGCATCTAGAGTGTGTTCCAGAAAAGGCAGAACTTTTGGTTTTATGAAGAGAAGGTTGATTTTGGTATTAGAAAAAAAAAACAGTGTCTTATGGCCATTAAACATCCACCAGTTCTAAGACATCCCTCCCAAAATCAGCTGCTGGAACTAAAGGCAAGAAAACAGTGGATAAAGTTTTAACAAGCATTTGCTATCCTGATTGGTATTGTCACTTGCTTTTTGTATCTTTTAAAAAATAACGGTTATGAGGACAGCCAAGATGGCGGCATAGGTAAACACCTACACTGCTGCCTCACACAAAAATTTCAAAACTACAACTAAAAGACAGAACGGACATCATCCAGAACCACAGGAAAGCTGGTCGAGTATAAGTTCTACAACTAGAAGGAAAGAGAGGGGCTCACAGAAAACCAGAGGGGCTGCAAAAAGCTGAGGTACGGAGATGCACGCGCTGAGAGAGCGGGTGCCCGAGTACCTGGCTGGCTTTCTTTGGTGGGAGGGAAACAGAGACTCCCAACGGCATTGAACCCCTTATCCTACGACACTAAACCCCAGGCCCAGCCGAAACTCATACGGGGGGAGTTTGGACTGTGAAAAGGGAGAAGTGCACGGAAATTTAGGGGAGTCACAAAAGATAGAAGGTCTGGTCACGGTTGCGTGCACACACGTGGCGCCGCACAGAGGACAGGTTGCTGATTGTGCTGCTGGCTTTGCAACTGGACAGGAGACAGACCCTCCCAACTGTGCCACTTCTGAGTCCACTGGGCCCCTGTTTCGGGCGAAACCCTGGAGATCTAGACTCGTGTGGTCCTGGGGCACAGGGAAGCTGGAAAGGCAGCAGTCTAGAGGCACTGCGGGTGCAGGCGCACACAAGGACCACTCCAGCGATTACCCAGTCACATGAGACTCCGGGGCTGTGGAGGGCAGGGCCGACTGGAAGGCAAGGCAGTCCCTTAAGCCCTGAGACTCCACCCATCCCAAGCTCAACAGAGGCTTCTGTGGTTTTGCAAGTACAGAAGTTTCCCCGACTTAGTGAAAATGCCAAGACAAGGGAAGGGATCACACACAAAAGAAATGGAGGGGAAAAAAAACGACTGGATATAGAGTTCAAAACTACGCTTATAAGGTTTTTCAAGAATATGCTAGAAAAGACGGATAAATATAGTGAGAGCCAAGAGGAGATGCAAAAAAGCCTACTAGAGATGCAAAAGAGCCAACTAGAGATGCTAGAGATGATGCATAAATTTAGCAAGTCCCAAGAGGAGATGAAAAAGGACCAACTAGAGATACTGACTGAAATAAAAAATATACAGAGTCCTAACAGCATACTAGAGAAAGGCAAGAATCAAGTCAAAAATTTGAAATATAAAGAAACAGAAAACACTCAACTGGAAAAGCAAGAAGAGAAAAGAATCCAAAAATGTGAATATAATGTAAGGAGACTCTGGGAAGCTTCAAGCATACCAACATCAGAATTGTGGGGGTGCCAGAAGAAGTGAGAGAGCAAGATACTGAAAACCTATTTAAAGAAATAATGACTGAAAACTTCCCATATCTGGTAAAAGAAATAGACTTGCAAGTCCAGGAAGCACACAGAACCCCACATAAAAGTAATCCAAAGAGGACCACACGAAGACACATCATAATTAAAATACCAAGAGCAAAAGACAAAGAGAGAATATTAAAAGCAGCAAGAGAAAAACAGTTCATTACCTACAAGGGAGCACCCATACAACTGTCAGCTGATTTCTCAACAGAAACGATGCAGGCCAGCCGGGAGTGGTAGAAATATTCAACATTATGAATAGCAAGAACCTACAACCAAGAATAATCTATCCAGCAAAGCTAACATTCAGAATTGAAGCGCAGATAAAGAGCTTCACAGATAAGAAAAAGCTAAAGGAGTTCATCAACTCCAAACCAGTGTTATATGAAAAGCTGAAGGGTACTCTTTTAGAAGAGGAAGAAGAAAAAGGTAAAAATAAAAAATTATGAACAACAAATACATATCTATCAACAAGTGAATCTAAAAATTAAGTGAATTAAAAATTTGATCAACAGAATAAACTGGTGAACATAATAGAATCGGGAGCACAGAAAGGGAGTGGACTGATAATTCTCAGGGGGAAAGCGGTGAAGGGTGTACACGGAGAGACTGGACAAAAATCATACACCTATGGATGAGGTCAATGGGAGGGAAGTAAGGGTAGAGGGAGGGGTGGGAGCTGGGTGGAGGGGTGCTATGGAGGGGAAAAAAGAGAAACAAATGTAATAATCTGAATAATAAAGATTTAATTTAAAAAAATAACAGTTATAATAACACATGTTAATTGCAAAATTAAGATACTCAGCATGAGTATTGAAACCAGTTGGACATGGATGTCCATCTAAATAATTGTACTAAGGTGTTGATTACCAGAAGGAAAGGGGGATCAGGGAAGGTAGGCAAGAGTAATGGAAGAAGACTTAACTTGTGATGGTGAACACACAATACAATATATAGAAGATGTATTATAGAATTGTGCACCAGAAACATATAATTTTATTAACCAATGTCTCCCCAAAAAATTCTATAAAAAAGTTTTTTTTAAATAAAAGCATTTCTATAATCCTCATCAGTAGATATAGGTGTAAATTCTGGGTTACAAGTAGGTCACATGGTCATTTTTAGCTGCAAGTGAGTCTGGGAAAAAGAACTGCAGTGGGATGCAATAAAGTTATTTGAGCTGATGGAAAAAACTATGCATTGAAGAAATTCAAATTTAACCCTAAAATTTAAGTAAGTAAGTAAATAAGTAGCTGTAGTAAATACATTTGCAAAAGCAAGTGCCTCCATAATTATTCTTATAAGATTAGACAAAAAATATAAAATTAATTCTTATAGTAATAATTAAATAGAATAAGCTAGTGCTAACCTCCACCCTCAAATTATATTTTCAAACATTGGAATATAAGAAGGGAAGAAAGTATGAAAAAATACATGAGAATATTAAATTCTTTTTTTAATTAAATCTTTATTATTCAGATTATTACATTTATTTCTCTTTTTTTCCCCTCCATAGCACCCCTCCACCCAGCTCCCACCCCTCCCTCTGCCCTTAGCTCCCTCCCATTGAACTCATCCATAGGTGTATGATTTTTGTCCAGTCTCTCTCTGTACACCCGTCACCCCTTTCCCCCTGAGAATTATCAGTCCACTCCCTTTCTGTGCTCCTGATTCTATTATATTCACCAGTTTATTCTGTTGATCAAATTTTTAATTCACTTAATTTTTAGATTCACTTGTTGATAGATATGTATTTGTTGTTCATAATTTTTTGGCTTTTACTTTTACTTCTTCCTCTTCTAAAAGAGTACCCTTCAGCATTTCATATAATACTGGTTTGGAGTTGATGAACTCCTTTAGCTTTTTCTTATCTGTGAAGCTCTTTATCTGCCCTTCAATTCTGAATGTTAGCTTTGCTGGATAGATTATTCTTGGTTGTAGGTTCTTGCTATTCATTACGTTGAATATTTCTACCACTCCCGGCTGGCCTGCATCGTTTCTGTTGAGAAATCAGCTGACAGTCGTATGGGTGCGCCTTTGTATTTAATGAACTGTTTTTCTCTTGCTGCTTTTAATATTCTCTCTTTGTCTTTCGCTCTTGGCATTTTAATTATGATGTGTCTTGGTGTGGTCCTCTTTGGATTCCTTTTGTTTGGGGTTCTGTGTGCTTCCTGGACTTGTAAGTCTATTTCTTTTACTTCCCACTTCTGTGGGAAGTTTTCAGTCATTATTTCTTTAAATAGGTTTTCAGTATCTTGCTCTCTCTCTTCCTCTGGCACCCCCACAATTCTGATGTTGGTACGCTTGAAGCTGTCCCAGAGTCTCCTTACATTATATTCACATTTTTGGATTCTTTTCTCTTCTTGCTTTTCCAGTTGAGTGCTTTCTGCTTCTTTATATTTCAAATTTTTGACTTGATTCTTGCCTTTCTCTAGTCTGGTGTTAGGACTCTGTATAATATTTTTTATTTCAGTCAGTGTCTCTAGTTGGTCCTTTTTCATCTCCTCTTGGGACTCACTAAATTTATGCATCATCTCTAGCATCTCTAATTGGCTCTTTTGCATCTCTAGTTGGTCCTTTTGCATCTCTTCTTGGGACTTGATAACCTTATCCATCTTTTCTAGCATATTCTTGAAAAACCTTATAAGCGTGGTTTTGAACTCTATATCCAGTCGTTTTTTTTCCTCCATTTCTTTTTGTGATCCCTTCCCTTGTCTTGGCATTTTCACTATGTCGGGGAAACTTCTGTACTTGCAAAACCACAGAAGCCTCTGTTGAGCTTGGGATGGGTGGAGTCTCAGGGCTTAAGGGACTGCCTTGCCTTCCAGTTGGCCCCGCCCTCCACGGCCCCGAGTCTCACGTGACTGGGTAATCGCTGGAGTGGTCCTTGTGCGAGAGCGCCTGCAGTGCCTCTAGACTGCTGCCTTTCC
Organism: Lasiurus borealis; assembly: GCA_004026805.1. Classification (NCBI taxonomy): domain Eukaryota; kingdom Metazoa; phylum Chordata; class Mammalia; order Chiroptera; family Vespertilionidae; genus Lasiurus; species Lasiurus borealis. The sequence continues at coordinate 30,489 of PVJN01008282.1, forward strand.
AGCTCCCCTGCGCACCAGGACCACACGAGTCTAGATCTCCAGGGTTTCGCCTGAAACAGGGGCTTAGTAGACTCAGAAGTGGCACAGTTGGGAGGGCCTGTCTCCCACCCAGTCGCAAAAGCCAGCGGCACAATCAGCAATCTGTCCTCCATAGCGCTGCGCCTGTGCGCGTGCACGACCTCGACCAGACCTCCTATCTTTTGCGACTCCCCTAAATTTCCATGCACTTCTTGCTTTTCACAGTCCAAACTCCCCCTGTATGAGTTTCGGCTGGGTCTCGGGTTTAGTGTCGTAGGATAAGGGGTTCAATGCCTTTGAGAGTCTCCGTTTCCCTCCTGCCAGAGAAAGCCAGCCAGGTACTCGGGCATCTGCTCTCTCAGCAAGCGCTTCTCTGTACCTCAGCTTTTTGCAGCTCCTCTGGGTTTCTGTGAGCCCCTCTCTTTCCTTCTAGTTGTAGAACTTATACTCGACCAGCTTTCCTGTGGTTCTGGATGATGTCCGTTCTGTCTTTTAGTTGTAGTTTTGAAATTTTTGTGTGAGGCAGCAGTGTAGGTGTTTACCTATGCCGCCATCTTGGATTCTCCAGAATATTAAATTCTTTATCTTAAATAAGGAGTCTCAAAATATTCATGTTTGTTTTTGATGTTTATTATTTAAAGAGATACTGATAAGGAACAATTTTTAACTTAAAAATAAAATTAAAATAGAAAATAAACCTTCTAGAGCACTGTAGGAGATAAAAGTAAGTATATTATAGTCTATGTGGAGAGAGAAACTGAAAACTGGAGCCTAGAGAGGATAATTAAAATACATTAAAAGTAAAATCAAAATCGTTATGTCAATAAATGGGTTGACCTCCCCTATTAAAATGCAAAGATTTCAAAATTCAATGATAGGTTATTAAAAGTGATAAACCTAAAAAAAGATATAAAAATATTAAACATATTTCTCCTCCCCAAAATAGCGATGTCACAATACTGATATTAAGAAAATTCAAGGCAATAAGCATGAGACAAAAGTATAATTTCATGTTGATAAGTGGTTCAATTCATAACAAAGATAAAAGTTAACAAATTTCTTATACCAAAACCTCATTGTGTATAAATGTACAAAGGGAAAATGTTTGAAATATCAGGATAAAGTGACAAAAATAAAATAGAATTGGTAAATGAAAAAAACCCTCTTTGTTTTAGATAAATCAATAATGTCAGACTCTGTTTATGTAAAATGTTTATAAATACATATATTTATAAATATTTATAAACAAATGTTTATAAAGAGAAGATATAAATGCATAGAGAGGACATAAATGTTTACAAAGAAACAAATTTTATCAATCTCATGGACAATAAGAAAAAAGAAAAAAGAAAAAAATGAAAAACCCAACCAGCTATAATTGTTAGCTTTTTAAGAAACCTCATATTATTGAGAACTATGTTATAAAATAATTATTTCAATGGGAAGATTCACAACAAGTTGCTTTCCTATACAAAATGTAATAAAAATTTTAAATAGAAAAAAATGTGTAGCTATAACAATCAGATACACTGAGCTAATCTAGCCTCTGATTATGGCATATGCCTAAGTAAAGCCTTTTCCTGTATCTTCCCACACTGTCATTAGTCCAGGACATTTTACACACACTTCCCAACCTTAGCACCTTTATCAGCCCACTTTTCCTTTTTCTGTTACTATTTCCATCAGTAAGCTGATGACTTCAGCTGTCACCCTTGTATCACCCTTGCTTTTGTCTGCCAGCACCTCCTCTGAGTCTTTTCTGGTAACAGACCTGCCCTTGAGGTAGCAAGCCCATGACCCAGGCTGAGTCCTCAAGGCTGCTTCAACCCACCCCAACTCCAGCCACAGTGCCTGGCCCAAGGAAGGAACACTAATCCAAACTGGGTCCTTCTCCCTGGACAGAAAGTATGCTGGCTCTTCATGCCTGTTCCAGTCTTTCTATTCAGCCATTACTTCAAGTCTGTTATGTTCTCAATATCTTCCCAGTAAATCTTTCTTTTGCCATGTTAGTTCCTCATATTTTTTAAAATCTATTTTTATTGATTTCAGAAAGGAAGGCAGAGGGGCAGTTAGAAACATCAATGATGAGAGAGAACCATTGATTGGCTGCCTCCTTTACACCCCCCACTGGGGATCGAGCCCACAACCTGGGTAGGTGCCTTGTTGGGAATCAAACCTGGGACCTTTCAGTCTGCAGGCTGATGCTCTATCCACTGAACCAAACTGGCTAGGGATAGTTCCTCATATGAATGATTCCTTGGGCATCAGTCTACTGCAAAATGTTTCTTCTAAATAATGCATCGTATTGTATCCAGTTCACTTCAGGAAAATGCTTGCTTCAAGGGAAATGTGTGCACTAGAATAGGCTGACCTGTCAGAAATTAAACTTAATTTTGGTTTCTTTCTGTCCCCTCTCCCAAAGAGGAAACAGAGAAGCACCCTTAGCCTTCCTTGGAGAACAAATTTCTTCTAAGGCAAGAAGTAGTGGTGGGGAAAGTATTTAAGATACTTGTGTTATACAAATCTTGGCATCAGTTAGGCATTAAATCTCTACTGTCTTTATCAGAGAAGGGAGAATTATCAAGTGTTTCTGTTAAAGCGTCAAAAAAAAAAAGGAGCACTCCTTTCATATTTTATGTTGTATACAGACCATGATAATATTTGAATACACATTGTAGTAAACAGAGGTTGGTCAACCTCTTTGAAGGAGTTCTCAAAAGGAAACCCTGGTAGGAACCCTGGGTTCTGACCCTTTTTATTGTCTCTTCTGGGGCAGTGGTGACATCCAATGACTCTTTTTTGGTAGGTTCACTGGTTTTTGTAGCACGATTGAACAGAAAACTGGCTCAATTTTTGAACAAAAGTTTCTCACAGGATGCTTGTACACATTTCATATTTCACTTGTAATCATGCTTCTGAGAAAAATAAATGAATATCTTAATATGACTTAGTTGAGAATAATCCTATCTAATAAAAGCATAATATGCAAATTGACCAAACAGCTGAACAGCAGAACGACTGTGTGGATGATAATGCTATGACACACATTGGCACCAGGCCAGCAAAGGCAGGTGCAATGTGATTGGTCCAGGGGTCCTGCCATTGTCCCACGATTGCCCTGCAGAGGGAGGCCCAGGCCACCCTCTGTGGGGCGATTAATCAGGAGGCTCCATAAAACCTGGGAACCGGAAGGGGGAGAAGGGGAGTGTGTGTGGCGGTGGACATGGACAGCACCAGGCCAGAGCAGGTGAGGGTAAAGAGCAGGGCCACGAAGCCAGGGTGTCAAAGCCAGCAGCTGGGGGAAGGAAGGTATATCTTTGTACAAATTTTGTGCATTGGGCCTCTAGTAGTTAATAATGACAATTGATTGTTTCCAGCTTTTCCCAAGGAAGACAGAGAGAAAAAGATAATCAAACGTGTCTTGAGCTCATGGGAGCTTCAGGCATTTAAAGCAATTTGGAGAAGGTTATCTGAAAAGACTCTTAGAAGCTAGTTGAGACAACACCAGATATATACATATGTTCACCAATAATACAAAAATGCTCATGATAGTCCCTAACTGAAACAACCCATGTTCCTCACAAATAGAATGAATAAATACATCTATACAACAAAATACTACGCAACAATGAAAATGTGTAACTCCATGCAACAACATATAAGAAACTCACAAACATAATATAGAGCAAAAGAAGTCAGACATAAAAATTTGCAAGTTTAAGTTCAGGCAAAAGTGATCTATGCTGTTAAGGAGTGAGTAGTGATCAGAAGAGAGTACCATTTGGGGTGACAGGAGTTCTGGTGATGTTCAACATCTCATAGTGGATTCTAGTTACACAAGTATGCGCAGTCTACATAATTCATCAAGCTGAAAACCGAGTGTTTGTGCTTTTTTAGTAAGGAGTACCTGTGCTCACTTCTTCTTAAATGATGGCATTTAAGAAGAAGAACAGGCAGAGTGGGATCGTCTACTCTAGTAGGTCTGTGGGTCCTAACCTTTTTGTATTTATGGCACTCTGAGACCATGGTAATATTTGAATGCACACTGAGGTAAAAATAAAAAAAAGAGGGAGAGAGAAAGAGATTGGTGAAAGCCTGAAGAATTGACCCAGGGCTCCATCTGTCTTGAGGGCTAACAAGATTCATTTGTCAGAACTGTGTCTTCATTAGCAGTGCATTATCTATGACTTTTCCTTCTAGCCAGAGGGATCTGAGTGCACAGCCAAGAAGGGCTGAAAGAGTGTGGCTTCAGATACTTACACCCACAGAATTATATCTTCCCTCCTTATCCATTAACCCACCCTAAGTGTGACTTCCAACCCAATGTGGCGACTGCTCAGGCATGTGGGACCCGTTTATCTTAATAGCCCTACCCAGGTCTCTCACCGTACGACTGTTTTCCAGATTGCTTTTTCCAGGAGAGTATCTGTTTCAAATTATTGTTCCCCAGATATTTTGGGTTCTCTTCCTCCAATCTGAACCACATCTGACTATTTCCTGCCTACATTCCTGATCTCAGTTTGCTTTGGTATTGCTTTTCTATCTTCACCGGAACTTTCACTACCTCCCCCTTTTGCATCTTCCAAGCATTTTGTGAAACTCAGTCTATCAATTTTTTTTAAAAGACCTCAATCACAACAGACTTATTCCCTGAGATGATGCCATGTTGCCTTGGGTAAGCAATTTGCTGTCTCTAGGTATAATCTGTGGATTGAGATTACCGTTTTCCTAGCTCTCCAACAGAGGAGTACCTGCAGAAAGAAGGCTACTCATAATGTTGAACCTTGAGTTTCCAAAAGGTATTCAGGAGAAAATTAATTCTAAACAAGGAAGTCCCTACAGGCCACCATCACTAAATCCATCCACTCATTTGCTCCTGTTGGTTGTCACATCAAAAGCTCCAAGAACTCTGACTCTCATTTTTGTCAACTTAGTCACTGGTGTCTCTGACTTGGCCCCTCGTAATAGAACCCTTTTCACATCACTTTTAATTAGACTTTGTTATTCTACTCTACACTCCCCTGGATTTTCAGTGCCCTGTCCATCTATTCTGATCACATTAAATAAGTTGCTTTACAACCATAGACACACACACACACACACACACACACACACACACACACTCTCAAGCTTGTATTAGGAGCATTAAAAACCACTCCAGAAAACCTATACTCTTTATTTAGAATCTCCTCAAACCAGGGATTTTTAGAGTTAGATTTTATGAGTTAGTAGTAAAAACATAAACAAGAGTGACTTTTATAAGATCCTGGAGTTCTAATATCTATCCCATGAAGTTCTAGTTCTGATGTTATATATGGTAAAATAACCTATTCTTATTTATACAGGATTGGTTCAAAGATAGGTGCCCAGGTCTTTTAATGCCCAGATGTATTAGTTTTCTATGCTGTGTAACAAATTACCACAAAGTTAACGGCCTGAATCAATACACACACATATTATCTCACAGTATTTGTAGTTCAGAAGTTCAGGCAGAAAGTAGACTGGGCTCTCCACCTGAGGATCTCATAAGGCTGTAATCCAAGTGTCAGTCGAGCTGAGGTATCATTAGAGGCTCAACTATGGATAGATCTGCTTCTAAGCTCTCAGGTTTTGATATTTATCTACTTGCAATTATAGGACTAAGGTCCCTATCTTGCTGGGTTATTCTCAACTCTTAGAAGGTGCTCAATCTTCCTTGTCATGTGGCTCTTGCCATGGGTGTTCATATATAATAGCCTACTTCTTCAAAGCCAACAATGAAGTGGCATTTTCCTTTTTTATTTTCTAGTTTTATTGAGGTATAATTAATATAAAATATTGTATAATATATTTTGACTTAATATTTTGTGATATATTTGATATATTGCAGTAATCAATATATCAAATACTTAAACCCCCATTTCATCACATAATTACTATTTGTGTGTGGTGAAAACATCTATGACCTAATCTCTTAGCATTTAATATTATTAGCTATAATATTATGAACATGAGCTCATGTTCATAATATTATAGCTAATAATATTAGTTTATTATTACTTTTCCTGAAGAACACATGTAGGTTTCTGGAGACATATAACATCCTAAACTCTGAAGCATTTAGTATTATTAGCTATAATCATACATTAAGTCCTAGAATTTGTTCATGTTGCAAGTGAAAGAAGAGATATTTTCTTTGCCAAAATAAAAATGTATAAGCTTGAGGACCTATTAGGTTTCCTCTATTCTGCTATCAAAAGCTGGATAATTGACAATATTATCCCTATTCTCTGAATGCCAGGAAACTCAGAGTCAAATCTCTGGCTTGATCAGAGCACAGTGTTGGCTAGACCTACACGAAGGAATTTCACATTCCAAGGCACCTCTTTACAAAGAAACTGTCACTACCAAAAAAACAGACCTCTGGTATCCTCCAGGCCAGGGTCTGCTTCTGGCTTTTTCATCATCTAATCTTTGAGTTATTGTTCAGTTAACCATTTTTCCTTGAGGCTCTAGAAACCTCAGCCATGCTTCTGCAACTCTGACTTCTTGCCACCATAGATAATTCTGTTTCTTTTAACACATTTACCCTGATTTGAAATGCGTGCCGGGATCTATTTTTTATATTCATTCTATTCCTTTTGTAAAATATATACAATTTCAATAAATAAGTAAAACTCAATATTTTAATTCTAGACTTCAATAGGAGAACAAGTAAAAAATCTAGAAACAAATTAATTTGGTAACTTCTAAATATGTCCCTCCTATCAACCATTGCCTTCTCATTTTAAAGATTTCTTAATGTCAACTGGCCATTGAGATAAAGCAAGGGTCAACTTGTCAATCTAGAATTCTCACTTTTTGAGATAAGTTAGTCCAAAGCCAGTCTCTTCTTTACTGCTAATGGGAAGATAGTCACCACTGAGCCCTTTAGCTGTCCAAAATCACTAAATAGCATGATGGTGACATATAGGTCCCTCCAGAACTAGATAAAGAAAGGAAAGCATCTGGAGATAGAAAGCCCTAGCTCTTATTATGTAAATGTGTGGTGAAAAGTGGCAACAACTCTTAACCATTGACAGTTTTAGTGGAGCCAAAGTAACCCAGAATCATTTGGGACTCAAGTAAAAGGATTTTGTGTATGGCGGGATCCTAATGAAGATGTGTTATTCATTTAATTCATTTTAACAGAATAAAAAGATTAGGGAATTGAGGGAGAAAAAGAGTTAGTGACTGATATTACCTCATTGTATATGTGGTGATTAGGGAGATAGGAGAGAAGAAAATTTAGAGACACCTGTGTTTTCATCCAGTGTGATTTGGTAGGCCTATATATTACCATAATTGGTAGGTTTCTGGAGACATTAACATGGATGGCAGAGGGTATGGAGAAGACTGCATTCACTTCCTGGTGAAGTGAACTGAAAGGGAGTTTCCTATTAGCAGGTGGAAGCCTACAATATGGGATGGGTCTCCATTTAGATATAGGATGCACACTGTAAACCTGCAGTGAGGAGACTTGTTACCTATGTCTATGTTGGAGCTGGACCCTGACTTTAAGAGAAAAAAATAGGGAGATTTTTTGAGTAAGTCACCTTGGGCTGTAAAAAAAAAAAAAAAACACAACACTGTTTTGTTCTTCTTGAATCTCTTTGGCACTACTTCCTTGAGGTTAGGCCAATCTTAGATATTTTAATAAAATGTCCTGGGATGAATGAATTTGAACATTTCAGCCAACACAATGGCTGTGCCAAGCTTCTCATAGCTGGCAAGGTGTACTTATGTTGAGCAATTCTTAATAGTGACTTCATTGGTAGATTATTAAATTTTAGGTAAGTAAACAGTAGCTCTTCATCAAAAAGGTCAATGACCCCTGGCACAAGATAACTGCCAAGAACACTTGTATTTCCTGTTCCTGTATCTGTGTGGTCTTTGGACATTGGCACATTTAGCAGGGCATGTGATGGGATATTGAGTGCACAAGGCCTAAAAGTTATTAAATGTGCTCTGGGTCCAGCTGTGCCATGTGATGTTTGGCAACTAGTAACTTCACAATTTCTCTCAATCTTAACTATAAAATGGGACTTGCTATAATAAAGGGGAATTAAGAGCTCTTTATGCATCCAGCAATATACTAAATTCTGGTAAAGTGAGGAGGGCAGGAGACTGTGGTGAAAGAATTATGGCTCAGTTCCTACTTTTCAAATGGTTTGTCCTACCTACCTCAGAGAGATGAAAATATCAAATTATGAGGTTTATATGCTTTGAAAAAGTGTAACATACTATATAAATGCAGTTTATTATTATTTTTCCTGAAGAACACATGCTGGTTCCTATAGCTAAAAACAATTAGTTTTCCTGGTGATATGCTGCCTCCATGTATTTCTCACTATTTTCCATCCCAATAAAATGCTTGCATCCCATAACATCATCACCTGGTAAACATAGGGCTCCTTCTTTCTTGTCATGAATTCTTACCTTCTGTATTCCTCTACAAGGACTTGGTGGAAAAGTAATCCCTTTGTTTCACCACCACCTTTGATGCACCCCTCCCCTCCATGCTGACTCCAAACAGCTTATGTTCACTAAAATTCCCCTTATTCTCACATATTCAATCAGAGCCCCATATGGAGAAGCAGGAGATCCCAGATGGCCTGACCACTTCCTGCATCATAAAGTTTCTCAGTATATAAAATAGAAATCTCTTTGATGATCATGTATTTGTCAGGACTTGTTTCACAGCACATGTTCCAGGAAAGTCTCCCGTGAATTCCAGCACCTCAGTCATAAGCTCAGAAAGACAGTTGGCTAGTTTGTTTGTTTATTTAGCTTTTGCTTGGGCAGGTGGTTGCAAAGTGTCCTATTTCTCTTTCTTCTGCTTGTGTTACCATCTCCTCACTTCGAATGCAATCATGATGCCCTTACTTTAAAATTCACGTCAACCCAAGATCCAGGATGGAATGCTGATTCTCTGAAACAGTCTCATGTTTTTTATGTGAGATATATTTCTCAACATTTATTTTAATTTTCTATCTCTCATCCACCACAAATTTCAGCCCAAAAAGATATGCCCAAGACTCAATAAATCTGAGATACATTTTCCTTTAAATGTATGTAGTTATTTCACAAATGTGTAATGAATTGTGTGTGTGACATTCTTCTGGGTACTGAGCATATAATTAACAAAATAGACAAAAATCCTTATTCTTCTAAGCATCTTTATTCTTATCTAACCAGAATTTACATATTAGTGACAAAGAGAGACAGTGGAAATATTAACAGAGGAAAAAGAAGATTATTTATATGTGATGTTGACTGTGATAAGCACAATGGAGAAAAATGAAAGATAAGGACAAGGGTGGGGATGCAATTTTAAAATTTAAATGCTAAGAATAGACTACAGAGGACAATGGAAAAGGAGAAAAATAATGGTATTTTGTGGGGTAGTGACAGTGAGGGTGGTGAAAAGTCATCACTTGGGGTTTATTTTTAAAGAGTATTGTTAATGGATTGAATCTGAAAGAATAGAGAGTTAACCTGAGAGAAGCTAACTTGGCATAGAAGGTGAAGGACTTGTTTTGAATAAAGAAGGCAGAGGAGGTATTAGATGTTTGAAGAAAGAGAAGATATGAAATAGTAATTTAGGAAAGAACAGAATGAAGAGAAAAGAAGATCTAAAACTATAATAAATTGTTTTCTAAATTGAAAGAAGACACTAATCCTTGGGTTACAAGTGTATCCCTGAGTCTTGAACTGAATATGTAATACATCCACATGTAGATGCATCATGATGAACCTGTAGAACATCAAGGTAAATAAGAAGACTTTTCCTTAGACATAAAAATAGCAGAATGTCTTCAGAGTTGACAGGAAATACCTGTCATTATACAATTTTATGACCAATCTTTCAACTGTATAAATTTGACCACATATAGACTTAGAGCCTTTGTTACCTTCAGACCCTCACAAAGGGAAATAATAAGAAGAAGAAACTGGAAGAAAGAAAGAAAATAGCAAAAACAAAATATATTTTCATTAAATTTTAAAAGCTAGTCTTAAAATTTCTATATAATAAAAAAGGACAAACATATCTCAGAAATTTTTGAAGAACAAAGTGAGTAGTTTGGCCCTATCAAATATCATGATTTATCATAAAACTACACAATTAACACACAATACAATATATAATGATATATTATAGAATTGTATACCTGAAACCTATATAACTTTATTACTCAATGTCACCCCAATAAATTCAATATAAAAAATAAAAAGGAGAGAAAAGGGAACAAATAAAGCTCTTGAAAATGTGCAGGAGGAGATACGTACAACAATGTAGGTTGCTCTTTTGTGATGGAAACAGAAACCATGTACACGTCAACCAATAGGAGCACACATAAAGTGTGTATGGGAAAAATAAATCCTATGTTCATAATGACCATTGGAGATGTGGAGGGAATAAAAGTGAAGGGAAGTAGGCATATCTGAAATATTGAAGAAATATGGAAACATCGTAGGCTTTATTAAACTTGGGAGGTGAATGTATGCAATGAATGTTTCTGATACTTTCTATGCTTACTTATTTATTTGAAATATTTCATAGGAAAAGCAAGCAAAAGATGAGGGCCCTACATCCTCACTCAAACTGTTCCACTCACCGCCCCCCTGACCCCCATACACATACTCCCATGGATACATATACAAGAGGGAGCAATTTGTTTCCTCCTCTCTGAAATTAAAAGAGTATAATATTGGTACAAGTGAATAGACAAAGATATTAATAAGATAGAATAGCAAAACCTAAAAGTAGACATGTGTATATAAGAAAAGTTCACACATGATGAAATACAGTAGAAATCCCAGGGATATGATGAATTGGTCAATAAATAGCTATTTGTGTGGAAAATAAAACAAGCATATATCCCTAATCTACAACCCACCCAAAATTAATGAATAATAACCTAAATATAAAAATATTTTTAAATTATTTAGAAAAAAAACAGAGCAAAATGTTTTTATGTCTCCAAGCTAGAGAAGAATTTAATAATGACTATATCAAAAAAGTATAAAACCTAAAGGAAAATATAGTTCAATTTGACTTTATAAAAATGTAAAATTTTGCACATCAAAAGAAAACATAGTCAAGTGAGTACTAGACTTATATGGTGATTATTTCATAAGTTATGCTGTACTCCTAAAACTAATGTAGTATTGCATGTCCATAGTAATTGAAAAATTTTTAATTTTAAAGAAATATTAAAAATTTAAAAAAGACATCATAATGTCAAGTCATACACAGAGAGAAGGAATTTGTACACCATATATATACTAGAGGCCTGGTGTACGAAATTCGTACGTGGCGGAGGGAGGGGGTGGTTCTTCAGCCCAGCCTGAACTCTTTCTAATCTGGGACCCCTTGAGTGATGTCTGACTGCCTAAATGGGCAGTCGAACATCCCTCTCACAATCCAGGAGTGCTGGCTCTCAACTGATGGCTTGCCTGCCTTCCTGATTGCCCCTAACCAATTCTGCCTGCTAGCCTGATCACCACCTAACCATTCCCCTGCCAGCCTAATTGATGCCTAACTGCTCCCTTGCCAGCCTGTTTGCCGCTAACTGCCCTCCCCTGTGGGCCTGGTCACCCCTAATTTCCCTCCCCTGTAGGCCTGATCCCATGCAACTGCTGACCTAGTCACCTTGCAGGCTTGATTTCCCCCAACTGCCCTCCCTTGCAGGCCTGGTCCCTGCCAACTGCCCTCCCCTGCTGGTCATCTTGTGGTGGCCATTTTGTGTCTACATGGGGGCAGTCATCTTGTGTATTGGAGTGATGGTCAATCTGCATATTACTCTTTTATTAGATAGGATAGAGGTCCGGTACATGGGTGGAGGCCAGCTGATTTGCCCTGAAGGGTGTCCCAGATCAGGGTGGGGTTCCTTTGGGGCATGGGGGAGCCTGAGAGAGGGTCCTGTGGTGGTTTGCAGGCTGGCCATTCCCCCCAGTACCCAAGTGGAGGCCCTGGTATCTGGGATTTATTTAATTTCTACAATCAAAACTTTGAGGCCTGGAGCAGAGTTAAACCTTCTGCTTGCTCCATGGAGGCAGCCATTTCTGCTGGAATTTATTTATCTTCTATAATTGGAACTTTGTAGCCTTAAATGGAAGCCTGAGCCAGCCAGGGTGTGTGGAAAGCTTGGCTTCTTCCATCATCAAGTCAACCCAAGCTCCCCTCTTGCTCTCTGTGGCCGTAGCCATCTTGGTTGGGTTAATTTGCATACTCGCTCCTGACTGGCTGGTGGGCATGGCTGGTGGGCATGGCTTGTTGGTGTAGCAGGGGTAAGGTCCATTTGCATAATACTCTTTTATTCTATACGATCTATGGGTATATATATATATATATATATATATATATATACACACACACACACACACATACACACACACACACATATATATATTAGAAATCAACAATAACAAAAAACAATATAAATGGTCAAGTTACAAAGGTGAACCTTATTGAACTATAAATATGAGTTGCTCAATTTGAGTAGTAATCAGAGAAATTCTACTTATAACAGCAATGATATATCTATTTCATAGCCATAACTTTGATAAAAATTAAAGTCTGAAAATAATGGCAAGTATCTACTGGAGGTGATAAAAACTAGAACCCTCATACTATTAGCAGGGGGAAAAAATGATGCTTTGTAGAGTCATGTGGTAACATCTACTAATTACTTCAGCAATTCCCCTTCTGAATATATCTTAGAAGAGTGTTTTTAAAATTTCAGGTTGTGACCTATTAAGAGTAAAATCAATTGGACTGGGCAATGAACAGAAGAGGGTTCAGGGTGAAGAGAGGAGAGAGAAGGGACAACACAATTAGATCTTTGTTCACCTAAGAATTTGGTGTGTGTGTGTGTGTGTGTGTGTGTGTGTGTGTGTGTGTGTGATTAGAGATATAATTTTGTTTTACTTTGTACATACATAGCCAATTATTCTAACACCATTTTATTGAATCATCCATCTTATCCTCACTAATTCACTAAACTAATGAAATGGAATTAGTGGGCAATGAGCAAAAGGAAGGAGGAGGGAAATGGAGAGAAGAGAAGGGACACAGTGCTGGAGTTCCAGGGGGTGGGGGGTAGGATGGGAGAAAATATATTAGAATGTATCACTTGTTGGAAGGTGTAGTCAATGCTAATGACGCTCCACCCAGATCCCCTTTATGGAGCTGGTGTGCTCACCCCCAACTGCTGTATTAGCTGCTAACTGCTCACAGCTGCACTCTTTTCCAGAGAGCTATCACTGGCTGATAGGAGCCACTTCAATTGGAAATGCCTGGCAGGTTACACTCTCCTTACCCCAGGCCCACCACCTCTACCCCAGGTGGCGAGCAACCAAGATGACAAATAAGAGGTGTGAAAGCCAAGCCCTTTGCCCTAGTGGGAAAACTGTGGTGCCCTTCACAGAATCCCCTAAGCCAAAGGGGCCAGGCTGAGACCAGCGGTCCCCAGAAACCACACTTTGCTTAACTACTTCCCCTCTCACTTCCCTCACTTGCTTGCAGGCTTTCCCTTGCACAAGCAGATCTGACTGGATCTCTGCTGCTGGGGAATCTGACCTGAGACAGAAGGGTAAACAGTTTGTTTGTGTATGTGTTGCGGGTTATAATGTAAAATATGTTTTTTAAAGTTTGAATGCTTGTGCTCTAGGGAGACTCTTGAAAATGTGCACCAGAAGATACATACAACTGTAGGTTGTTCTGTTGTGGTGGAAACAGAAACCATGCACATGTCAACCAATAGGAGCACGCCTAAAGTGTGTATGAGAAAAATAAATCCTATGTTCATAATCTCCATTGGAGAGGTGGAGGGTATAAAAGTGAAGGGGAGTAGGCAAGAATTTTCACTTATATCTGAAATATTGAAGAAATATGGAAACATTGTAGGCTTTACTAAACTTGGGAGGTGAGGGTACACACTGGATGTTTCTGGTACTTTCTATACTTACCTGTTTATTTAAAATATTTCATGGGGAAAGCAAGCAAGAGATGAGGGCCCTACATCCTCACTCAAACTGTCCCACAGCTACCCCCCAAACCCACCGCCACACATACTCCCATGGACACATATACAAGAGGGAACGATTTGTTTCCTCCTCTCTGATAATAAAACAGATGTAAATATGTTCCCCTCCTTTGGTCTTCATTCTAAGGACACTCATAGGAGAACTATGTTATGTGAGGCTCATTGATGTCAAGTTCCATTGGTTTTATGGGCAGCTTGTGCTCTTAATTGCTATGGTGCTGAAGGTAATGTGTGATTGCATTTGTTCTTGTTGACTGTCTCAAATCCTTTATGATGTGAACAAAATAATATGTCCACACACAGGAAGGAGGAAAGAGGGAAAAGAGATGTATGTGAGAAAACAAAAGGAAAATGAGACAATTAAAAGAAAGCAAAAACAAAAAACAAACAAACAAACAAAAAACAGAAACCCCACTGTTTGTCAGTGTGGTGTGGCCATTCCTTTCTGTTCCAGTCAGAGGAAGACCCAGTGGCTGTTACAGTTTGACTACAGGTTGTTTTCTTTCTATTTGCTTTTTGAATGTGTAAGGAAATTAAGAAAAAGTTGACAGTGTCCCTCCACCACCCATTGTAGCTTCCTATGACAAAATTCCACCGAAAATAGAGGCTGCCCATTTTTCTGTCAAAATACTGCATGTTTTCTTCAAACTCATTTGGAATAAAGTGAAGCATATGGGGAATTTGCAGGAGATCAAGTCCATCAGCCAGGCATCAATCTGTAATGATTTGTGGCCATGTACATATAAAGAGACCATAGTTGTCCGCTAACTGCATACATATGGCATCTGGGAACATAAACTCCCAGCCTTTGCCTTTTCAAAACCACATGCTACCCAGGGAGGTAAAATCATGGTTCACAACATGTGGGTTGTGATCCGGAGTAGTCTGCCAACATTTGGCAGGTGGGTGTCGAGAGATGAATTGTGTGCCTACTGCAATTTCCTTTCTTTGGGGCTCCCTTGGAGAGGGGGGTATACACACGTTTTCTGTAGGCTATAATATATACCCGACATGAGCTGAAGCAATACTGATGAAGATCTGGAACAACACACACATATATTCCTGTCTCCTCATCTAGTGGGCACATTCTTCCATCTGTCTTTATTTTAAACACATTACAGACACATGTTTATATATTGCATGGGCCTATGCAACTTTATAATCTCTATCAACCATGTGTGTGTCTTACAGCCCCTCTGGGAAACCTGACCATTTGTAAATAGGTACATCTAGCCAGTGAGGTAGGCTCTGACTAATATCAAGGAAATAATTTAGGATTCGAGTATTTGTTCTGATTTGAGTTAACAGGATGAATGGGGGGACCTGATAGTAAGAACCTAATTAAATAGCTGCCTTCCTTGCCCTTATATCAAAACAAAATTCCCAAATATTTTAAAATAAAGTAATAGTATTATTCATTCTACAAATCTAAAACGAGTAGTAACTGCATTTTGGCATTATTAAAAAGCCCCTTTTTATTCTGAATGGCCTTGAAATGTTGCCTCTCTGAAAGTAGTCAGATTTTCATATATGCTATAACAGAGTCCATTCTTCTAAAATATGCATGTGATATGCTGATTTTGCTGCTGAATTCAATTACATATTGTAAGTATACTTGGCCAATGAAAATCTTTGGTTTGTTTCTGGTTTCTCTGTTAAGTTATGGTGTACAACCTCCCTCTCCTTCAGGCTTAGGAAACTGTACCAACCTGGAAAGTGGTCCATACCTATTGGCATCATCTTCCAGATATTTTGATACCCAACAGCCACAAGAATATTTAATGACAGCTTAATCATTTGAGTGGAAGGCCTCCTGGAGAACTAAAAGCATTCTCTTATGCAAACTTACGCATTTCTAATGGAAAGCCTGAGCAGAATGAATTGAAGGTGACTGCTGCTATGCAGCAGCTGTGGTTCTATAATGCACTATAACAAAAAGAGCGTCTCCCGCATCCCTCCACGCATAGCTATCACTGTGGCCTTGGCACATTCCAGAACAGTCTAGGCAGCCAACTATGTTCAATAACTACCTGAGCTCAGGCCCAAAGATTTGGTCTCTTAAAGTTGTGCCTAAAGTTCTCCACACATCTCCCACCAACTAACAATAATGTTCAGGGACTGTGTGGTTTGAAATATATATATTTCTTTACCAAAGGAAATATGGATACAGAGATTTCATTCCATCATCCTGGCAATAACCTGTTCCTGTTTAGTTTCTTGGAGTTAAAGTCTGGACCCTCTCTCTTCCAGAATAGCAGCTTCACTTCCGTTTGCAAAATCAGAAGGCCTGATATGGCCAGTTGTCCATAAAACAGACTGTAATTTCCCCTTGGTGGAATGAATTCCCCTCCATCTTCACCTTGTGTAGCATAAGACATATTAGAAGTTCTGAAATCCCACAGTATTTCACTTGCATATTATCAGTTTACTAAACTTTCAAATATTACAAACAAAGCTTTCTTATCATACAATTTGAGAACAAATGGAATCTGGACCAACGTGGATGTTATCCTATCTAATAAAAGAGTGATATGCAAATTAACCATCACTCCATCACACCCATCAGCCAATCAGGAGTGAGTGTGCAAATTAACCCAACCAAGATGGCTGCAGCCATGGAGAAAGCAGGAGGCTTGGGTTTCCCCAGCAATGGAGGAAGCCAAGTTCCAATAGCTCTGGTCTGCCTTGGCTTCTGCTTAAGGCTACAAAGTTTCAATTATAGAAGATAAATAAATCCCAGATACCAGGGCCTCTGTTTGGGCCACTGGGGTATGTGGCCAGCCTGCAAACCACCACAGGCCTCTCATTCAGCCTGCCCATGCCCCAAAGGAACCCCCACCCTGATCTGAGACACATTTCAGGGCAAACCAGCTGGCCCTCATCCATGTACCAGGCCTCTATCCTCCTATCTGATAAAAGAGCAATGTGCAAATTGATCATCACTCCAACACACAAGATGGCTATTCTCATGTGAGCAAAGATGGCTGCCCCATGTGGACACAAGATGGCCACCACAAGATGGAAGAAACCAGGCCTGCAAGGGAGGGCAGTTGGGGGGATCAAGCCTGCAGGGGAGGGCAGTTAGGAGTGACTAGGTCTGTAGGGGAGGGAAGTTGGGGGCAAACAGGCTGGCAGGAGAGCAGTTAGGCATCAATCAAGCTGACAGGGGAGTGGTTAGGGGTAATCAGGAAGGCAAGCAGGTGAGTAGTTGAGGGTCAGCAGTCCTGGATTGTGAGAGGGATGTCCGACTGCCTCTAGGGGGTCCCATATCGAAGAGGGTGCAAGCTGGGCTTGCACAAATTTCATGCACTGGACCTCTAGTATCTCCATAAGCAAAAGAGATTCTACACAGAGTTTTCCAAAGATCAGACCTTGGGGCTCATGGTCAAAGTTGTCATGTTTTCTCTCCTTTTCCTGCACAAGACACAACTTTTGCCCAGGTCCTGCTGCCAGGCCCAGAGCACTGGCTCCAGCCCTCTCAGCCTTCTAAGTAAACTCATATATCCCCAGAGCAGAAAAGTTGATGTTGAAGCAAGAATTCCCAAGTAAGGAAGTAGGCACCCAAAATTAAAAAAATTTCAAAGGGAAACCAATCTGAGTCTAAGGATCAGGAAGGTTAGGGTAACTCAAAGTGGAAGGGAGACTGGAGTGCTAGAAAATGCGCAGGTATGTGACAGTTTTCTCAGAAGCTCTTCTGAGAGGGAAGGAAGGGAGAATCCACATTCTCCCAGATTCAGGATAAAAGAGGTGGAACCCAGAAGAAAAGCAAAGACTATGATGACCACAAGGTGGGTACAATCCATCCTGTCACCCAAGCCCCAACCTGTTGTATCCCCTATGTTATGCATAGCCCAAAGCATGCAGAAGAGAGAAGAGCCCCAGCAGAGAAAGAAGAGATGAGGGTGATGCTAAGGCTGCTGGCTCTGGAGGAGAGGCACTTGACAATAGTATAGCCCTGTGGTGACCAAAGCAGGTGGATTCTTCCAGAAACTTTAAAAGCCACCAACCAGGACCAGTCCCCTTGGCAACAGGGACATCTGTGGAGTCATGGAGGAAAATTCCTGCTTTAGGACAAAGAAAAAGATTTAGCAAAGCCATAAAAGCTGGGGGCAGGTGAGAGGGTGTGATTTGTGATATAGTTGCATTATTATTCTCTTGCTCTCTTATAACCACAGGAATGCTTATCCCTTGGGGAATACATGCTATCTATTTTCTATTTCCATTTGTTTCTCTGATTCATCACAGTTCAGTACATCCCTATAGTCACTGCAGAGCCTATTAACTCTTGAGAAGCTGTGTAGCCCAGTGGTTGAAGATGGGATTATAAAGTCTGGTGATCCAAATTCAAATCCAGACTCTATCACCAAATAACTGTGTGACTTTGATCAAATGTCTTCACTCTTTTGTGCCTTGATTTTCTTATTTATATAATAAAGGCATGGTACTCCTGCCTACTTCAGATTTTTGAGGGAAAAGTGAGTAGACTAATATACACAAAGAATTAGAAAATGCCTAAGCCATGCTAGGCACTCAATAGAAAGTATGTACAAGCTTTTACTTATTGAAATTAAGAGACTTTGAGCAAAAAAAAGAAGGGGGGGACCTCATATAAGATTATTTAATATACACAATTAATTGGCTATGTTCCAGGCATTGGACAAGAACCTGAATATCTCCACTAATAAAAGAGAAACATGCAAATTGACCATACCTCTGCTATACCCACAAGCCATGCCCACCAGCCAATCAGGAGTGAATATGCAAATTAACCCAAGCACGATGACTGTGGCTATGGAGTAGGCAGGAGGCTTGGATTTCCCCGGCAATGGAGGAAGTCAAGCTTCCCACCCAGCCTGGCCTGCTCTGGCCTCTGCTCAAGGCTACAAAGTTTCAATTATAGAAGATAAATAAATCCTAGATATCAAGGCCTCTGCTTGGGTCACTGGGGGGTGTGGCCAGCCTGTAAACCACCACAGGTCTCTCACCCAGGCCACCCCATGCCCCAAGGGAATCCCCAGCCTGATCCAGGACACCCTTCAGGGCAAACCAGCTGCCCCCCCCACCTGTGTACTGGGCCTCTATCCTATCTAGTAAAAGAGTAATATACAAATCATCCATCACTCCAACACACAAGATAGCTGCCACAAGATGGCCAGCAGGAGAGGGCAGTTGGAAGGGACCAGGCTGGCAAGGGAGGGCAGTTGGGGGTGACCAGGCCTGCAGGGGAGGGCAGTTAGGGGCAATCAGGCTGGCAAGGGAGCAGTTAAGCATCAATCAGGCTGGCAGGGGAGTGGTTAGGGTGTAACCAGGCTATCAGGCAGAACTAGTTAAGGGCAATCAGAAAGACAGGCAGGTGAGCAGTTTGGAGCCAATAGCCCTGGATTGTGATTGGGCCTAAATGGGCAGTCAGACATCCCTCGAGGTGTCCCAGATTGGAGAGGATGTAGGCTGGGCTTAGGGACAAACACACACACACACACACACACACACACACACACACACACACCTCTGTGCACAAATTTTGTGCACCAGGTCTCTAATACAAAAAATAGAAACATTACCCAGTTCATGACTTTGTAAACATCTTCTTGTAGCAGCTTACTATCTTGAGTTCTTATCAATGTCTTTTTTAGCCTTTTATTTTTTTAATCAAAGCATTTATTACAGCATGTAAAATTAGATTTTTTTGTGTGTGATTTAAAAAAAGTAATATTTATCTCTTGTACCTGACTGTAGGCTCTCCAAGTGCAGAGAGTGATTTCTTTATCTTGTATCCCATTGCCCAACCCAACATCTCATAATAGATGCTCAATGAATATTTGTTGAGTGAATGAATGCCTGAACCAAGAGAAATAACTAGGTATCACTTTCTAAAAGATCCATTAAAATTCAGCACAGCAAAAGAGACAGGTGGTGAATGTTAAATAAACATCTTACCACCAATAGTCAAGATGTGCTTTCCTAAAATAAGCCACATGCTTCCCTGTGCTGAATAATCATTTCCCTGAGAAGAACATGGAATCTTTAGTACAGCAGGTTCTTGAATAACCATTTTGTTCAAAGTCACCATGAGAAAAAAATACGAATTCCACTGTCTGTGTGGACTTGGCATGTTCTGCCCATCTCTGCAGGGGGACTCAGGTTTCCTCCCACACTCCAAAGATGTGACTTTATATTCTTTCTAAATTGTCAGATATAAACTGTTCCAGTGTGAGTGAGTGTGAGTGTGTGTGTGTGTGTGTGTGTGTGTGTGTATACCTTGCAATGGAAAGGCGTCCTGGCCAGGGTCGGTTCCCAGCTGAGACCTTGAGTTGCCAGAACAGGCTCCAGCCACCCTCAACCTTGAACTGGAATTAACAGGTTGGAAATGATTATCTCACTTGTTTTTATTAATTTTTATTCAATGAACATATAGCTCACATTTATTTCAATTATTAATATTAGCAGTATTTTGGCTTTTATTTATAAGTTTGGTGATGTTTTTGTGATCAGAAATATGCCATAGGAATCTCTCAATTAGCCTATGATTAAAATCAGTTTCTTTATGCCTTGTTTTACTTCAAGTCACATCCAGAGTTTCATTTCTCATCTGAAACAGGAAAACA
Source organism: Lasiurus borealis (assembly GCA_004026805.1). Lineage (NCBI taxonomy): Eukaryota > Metazoa > Chordata > Mammalia > Chiroptera > Vespertilionidae > Lasiurus > Lasiurus borealis. The sequence continues at coordinate 51,181 of PVJN01008282.1, forward strand.
TAGCAAGCAGGTAGCCTCCCCTCAATTTTACTAGTAAATATTCAAGATAGGATACCTAGATATTATTTGAGTGCGTATAGAGAGGGGAATTTACCTGAAATAAATTTTTTCATGACACAAATTGCTGTTAATTGATTTCCAAAACTCTTTCTTTAAAGGGAAGGACCATCCTGAAAGTGAAAAGGAAACACTCCATTTATAGAGGTGAAAGACTGTGACTCCAAATTTTTCAAAGATAAAATTTTCTTCATATTTGATGCATGAAATCCACACAAGAGTAGGCCTTCCTTCCCCCAGCTGCCAGCACTGGCTTCCCTCTGGAGACCCAGGCTTCCCTCTGGCCCGACTTCATCCAGAAGGATGTACAGAATGATGTCCAGTCGAATTAGCATATTACCCTTTTATTATTATAGATTCTCTGTTAAAGGGCTGTCCATTTCTCTTCTCTCTATTTTCTGTCACGTTTGAGACATACTGAGCAGGTCAGATCTAAACCAGTCAAGCCAAAGTTTTAAGGACCAACACATGCTGAATTTACAATCACGTACTCAGAAACCCCTGAACTAAAAAAAAGACACCAGAGACCTGCATAATTGAAAGGCTTCTGCTTCTCAACAGCAGAGCTGTTTCCACCTGCGGTGGGCAGAACTGTTTCACGTGGACGGCAGCAGGAAGCGTGTCGGGGCACTGCTACCAGCCAGTGGGGTGCTTGTGCTATCTGAAAGGTATGTGCCTGTGCTTTCTTAATCATTGCTGCCTACTTGTTTGGTCTTGCAGATACTCTGGCATGGTTACAGGTAAACCTGACCCAAATCAAAGAAGAGTAGAGGCAGTGAGGACAGACAAGCAGAATGGGCCAGCAGAAGCAAAGTGTGCCTTGTCCTGTCAAGCCAAACCAGAGACTGAATGGCAAATGCCAGAGACTCATAGGAGCCCTCTGACCTGGGAGCTCAGGGCAGGAGAAAAATTCCCAGGTTATGCCTTTGCCAGATTTCTGCTTTTGTGAAACTCAGTTTTTGCTAAGAGAACTTTTCAGAAAGTATCCCATTCATTTGTTGAGCATAAAGTATAATCTCCCATATATAACTGGAGGCCCAATAAACATAATTCCTGCCAGGGTAGACCTTCCTTCCCCTGGCTGCTGGCTTCGTGGCCCCCACTCCTCCTTCCCCCTGCCACCTTGGCCTGGCACTATCCACCACCACACTCACCCGGTTCTGCAGAGCCCCCCCCCCAATCAATCACTCCACAGAGGATGGCCTGGGCCTCCCTCTTTGGGACAATTGCAGAGCCCCCGGATTGATCACAACCACGGGCCCTTGGCCTGGGCCTCCCTCTGTGGGCGATGGTGGCCCATCCTCCTTACCCCCATCAACAATTACATCACACCCACCTTGGCTGGCCTGGCACCAGTGCATGTCATAGTGTGGTCGTCCTGATGGTCGTTCTGCTATTCAGCCATTTGCATATTATGTTTTTATTATTATAGATAAGCATCCTGTGCAATAATAATAATGGCCACCACTTAACAAGCACTTTCCAGGTGCCAGGCAGATTGTATAATTCACTGTTAAAAAAGAAACTGGGACTCAAAAATGTTAAGTCGCTTACCTGTGATTGCATAGCCAGATGGCAGGGCTGGTGTTGGGACCCAAGTGTTTCTGACACCACAGTCCATGTCTTTTGGATCACAACGCATCACCTTCCTCTTGAAGCAGTTCCTGAGGATTGCTGACAGGTGATTAGAAGTTAATTTGTTGGGGGGAAGGAGCCATGAACTCTGACTAGGAGAGGCTGCAGAAGTGGAAGCGCTGAGCACATTATTGTGCCATGTGCTGGAAATGATTTGTGTTTCCCTCTCCATCATTTGCTATCTGTGATAAAGCAGGAGCATTCACCTGGCACTGAAAAGGAGCCAGGTTTTTGTTTAATAATTCTTAGTATCACTTGATCTTAGCAGTCTCAATAAAATTCAGGGCAATAATTCAGACTTCTGTTCTGATGAACGGTTTAGCCCTCTCTTGTTGGGTTGGGTCCTTCTTGCCCTCTAGAAAGAATTAGTCTCACTGTTTTCATGGTATTGAGTAATTTTGAGTTGCAAACCTAGAGTTAGAAGGTTCTTAAAGGACACATCCCTGGGTTCACTCATCCAAAATGCTCCAAAGAGCTTGGTTAAAGGTGACATCCCTGCTCCACGATGCAGGAACCATCTAATATTGGCTTCACAGAAGATCCAAGAGCCCCCAGGCTGGACATATGTGGGTAGTCCCACTGACCTGGACAAAAGGAGGATGCCCAAGGTTTCTGCCTATTCAGACTCAAATGCACTTATGGACCTTGACACCTGCCAAGTACTTTGGTACTTCCATATGTTATTTCATTTCACCCTCCCCCATACCCCAGGGGATTGGGATATGTTTCACAGGTTATAAAGGGAAAAGGTGACCTTGGAGAAGTAAAGCATCTCATTCATGGTCAGGTACCTTATTACACAGTAAAGTTCAAAACTTGGACCCTTGCCCTGGCAGGAATGGCTTAGTTGGTAGAGCATTTTCCCATGTACCAAAAAGCCACCAGTTCAATTATTGGTCAGGGCACGTGTAGGGTTGCAGGTTTAATCCTGGTTGGGGGATGTTCAACCGATTGATATTTCTCTCTCACATCAATCTTTTTCTCTTTCTTTCCCTCTTCCTTACCTCTCTCTCTAAAATCAATAAGAACATATATTTTTTAAAGACTTTGACCCTCACATCCAAAAGTTTTTTTTCCCCGTTTCATAGACTGAGAAACCCATCAAGCCATTTGCTTCAACATTTAAATCTCTTTTGGACGGCAATTCTGAGTAACTTCTTTTAGCACCTCCAACCCCATCCCAGATCAAGTTGGAGTTGAGGAAAATAAAAGGAGTCATGTTCTGTGAACAAAACTGACTATGGAAATCACAAATGAAAATTTCGTTAGTTGGGAAATAAAGCAGCCAATGTTTTAAGTGGGATCTGGGAAGCAAGCATACCCCTAATGGGCACAGGTGAAGGGCATCCATCAGATCTCCCTCCTTGGGCTCCTTCTACCCCTGAAAAGGGCCTTGCTTGCCTGCCTTTGGACACCTGCATATACATGTATACTCTGTGCACATCCTGCCCAAACAGCTGCCAGCAAGAAGTGGGGTGGAGCTAGGATTGACAGAAGACACATAGAATTTCCTGTTCCATTTGAACTTCAGATAAATGATTAATAATTTTGGGGGGACTATGTAGGGTCTAAGTTTTCATGCAACCTTAAACAATTGTTTGCTGTTTATCTTCAATTCAAATTGAAGTGAGTATGCTATATTTTCATTTGCTACATTTTTCAACCCAGCTGGAATCATATGATCAGAGAATTCCAGGGCCTGAGTATTCTGAGTGTATTGTGGACACTGAGAAGAGTCATTTAGTGTGAACCCCAAGAATTAATGTATCTGCAGAGATGAAATTCCCATAGTCAACCAAAGGCCCAAATTTTATTTAAAAAACCATGAGTCTAGCAACCATTTGCTGACAGGGGCTTCTCAAGTATTCAATATACAGGCAACAACTGTAGATTGAACTCTAAGGTTCCTATTCTATGCTCTCCTTGTCTCCTGAATCAACCACTGCAGGGAATTGCTGCATTCTTTCAACTGATGGCTTGAGACTTGCCCCATCCCATCAGAACTCTCATTTTCATCTATACCAACCAAGTAGAACTGCCCTATAATGACCAATCAGAATGCAAGATACTGACCAATCAGAATTGCATGACTCAGATAAATCAGAACTATATGAATTTAGAAATCTCATTTGCAAAAAATGAAAAGAAAAAAAAAAGGATCAATTGGGAACCTGGGCAGGAACTTTGTAAACTCCCCAGTGAAGTACACTTGCACTTTTCACTGGAGTTGCCATTCTCTGTTTTACAAGCTGTTCACCAGTATGGGGAAGTCCCTCCTTTTCTAAAGTCTCTCCTTTTTGGCACTTTTTGGGGGTTTTGGGGTTACAATAGTCTAAACTGTAAAAGGGCAGGTAGGGGGAAGGTGAACCCTAGGTAGGCAGAGCCTCCTGGTCACTTTAAAGCTCTGAGCCCAGGACAAGGACCACTTTCACCCAGACTACGGGCAGTTCTGGTAGACAGAGATTTGGAAGGGGACCTGTCAGTAACAGAGCTTGAACTTGGGAATAAAGAGACCTGGGCTCCACCATGGGCCAAGTCCCCTTATTTCTCTGACCCTCGGTTATTTGAACTGCGTCTAAATTGGAGACTTATATGGACTAATATTTGCAAAAAATAAGCCCCATGCTCAACACCCAATAGGACTAAAAACACCAGCAGCTTTCATTATGACCTTAAAGAAAGAGAGATCTATGGTACAAAAATGCTTTAAATTTTTCTGCCTTCTGTTTTCTGTTGAGTTAATTTACCTCAGCTGAGCTGGGAAAGGATGTTGATATGTTTCCATTGCCTACATCCGGGTTAGAAAAGGGTCATTTTTCTCAATGGTAGCTCCCAGGAAAGCTTAAGGAGAGAGACTGGGGCTAAATATTTCCCCAAGAAATGGGGACTCGATACCTTCTGGCCAAGGAATCCCTCCTCTCTCTCTCCCCTTCTCTCCAGCACTGTTCTTTATACCTGTCTCTGGGGCCTGCTGTATAGGTGGGGCCCTGTCCTTTCTAAGGAAATAGGGAAGAAGAAGGGAAGGAGATGGTGGAGGGAGAGTGAGCAGAGCCATCATCTCCTCTGGCTTGAGGTGTTATGAGGTAGTTACTCCCCTTCACATATTTGTTCTTTCTTCTTGGGAGAAGCCTTCCCTGGAAGAAAGTTTAATCCCTGTTATTGTAACTGGTGGCTGCAAGGGTGCACATAAAGGCAGCCCAGACAAGCTCGCCCCAAGCAAAGTGCTGAGTGTTGGAGGAAAGATGTAAATGAACTTGGAACCTCATGAAAGCTAAGACTCCTCACGATTTGTTTCATTCCTAACCACAGCCCTGTGGAATCTGACTCGGATGGGTGTCTTTCTGCTTAAAAGTCAAGTGAAAGGTAGGGGGTGAGGGCAACTGGCTCGGGATCAAACTGAGCAGCTTCCTATTTAACTCCAAGGATTTAATGGGAGTAGAAATGTTTTTAACTCTAAGTACAACATTCAGGCTCCTTGCTCGCATAGATTACAGCAGGATTTGAAATGATGAGGGTCAACCAGAGAGTGGGTAGAGGACTAGGGCTAGGATAGTTCTGCACTGAGAAGCAAACAGATAGGAGGGTTATCCCAGAAAGAGGGGTGAGTGTATTGGGGTTTTCTTTCCTCACCAGACCTGACTCTAGGCTGCAAAACCTGACAAGGGAAAGAATCTCCACCTAAATAATCCAACAAAAACATCCTGATGTTAATTAAAAACAGTTTTTTGCTGAAGTAGAAGTAAATATGGCTCCATGAGTGGCTTTGTCATTTGCCAAAACCTTATTTATTTGTTGCCTTCATTTAGTTAATTAGTCTTTCACTGTGGATCTGCTGTCATCTAGGTCAGTGGTCAGCAGACTGTGGCTCTTGAGCCGCACTGTTGACTAATGAGTTTGCCCACCACTGATCTTGGCAATGTATGCAAATCACATCTCTAAGGCCAGCCTGTTCCTCAGCCTTTGAAAGATGGGAGAGAGGCGGTTATAACAAATCTACAAGTCAGTGCAAAATGAAAAGTTTCACTTCCAGTGCTAAAGGTGCCAAAGACCTTTCTTCAATAACCAGCAGTGTTTTATTCCTCAGTGGGTGGAATTTCAAATTAGCGAAAACTTCTGCAGTTTCTTACAGACCTCCTTGGTTATAGGGAAAGGACTCCACTCCTACCCCTGTACTCTCATTGAGTGTCTCACTTCCCTTTTTTTGCTAAACTTGCACTTACCTTCTTTTTTACTTTCCCTTTGCCCAATTTTCAAAATAACTATAAATTAGCTCCTTCATTCCTTCATGGTTGGTGCCTACTGCATTTCAATTGAGAATGCATTAAAATCCCCTTTCATGAGACCATCCCAATCAGAAAAGCAGATGAACAGAATGCCAACATACTGGCTTCATTTTTATAATTATATTTATGAAATACTCACCTACACTGAGATGCAGAGCATACTAAACAGTACATGATACTGTTTTGAATTCATATGTACATGAGTAGTAAATATATATTTAGGCATGCTAAGAAATGATAAACATCGTCTTCATTAACTGAATAAAGATCTAAATATAAAAAGATCACTGATTCTGTGTCAGTGGTCGGCAAACCATGTTTCAAGAGCCACATGCGGCTCTTGAGCCACAGTTTGCTGCTCTGTTGACTAATGAGTTTGCCGACCACTGTCATATACTACCCTTTACCTCTTTGCACACAATATGCCACAATTGCCTAATCCTCACAGCTCCAATTACACGGCAACATTTAGTCAAGTCCAGTGGTCAGCAAACTCATTAGTCATCAGAGCGGCAAACCACAGCTCGCGTGAGCCACATTTTGCTGACCACTCACCCAGGATAATTGTACTAGCCAGGTTCTAAGCATGCTTACACACACACATGAACACACATAATCTTTCTCAGTTTTGTATGTATATGAACCAAGTGTTCTGGAGTTTTATTACTAGTCTAGAGAATATCTTAGAAGACTTCACTTTTTTAAAAAAATATTTTTATTGATTTCAGACAGAAAGGAAGAGGGAGAGAGAAAAAGAAACAATGATGAGAGAGAATTATTAATTGGCTGCCTCCTGCACAACACTTACCTTTAAATGAAAAGGAAGCCAGCCGCATGTGCGTGTTTGTTGAGAGAGGGGGTAGTTACTAATGTCACTTAGGAGGGTTGACTGCCTTCCAGCAGCTTCCCTCCTGGGTTCACGTGGGGCAGTTCAGGCTTGGATCCAGGCCAGTGTGACAAGGCCTGAGAGGTCTTTTCTTTCAGAGTATTTCTCAGGTTTACTTACTGATGGGCTGGAGGAGGGACCATGAGGAAGAAGAGTGGGAAGAAGGGGACCAGACAGGCCTGCTAAACTGAAGAGGACATCCTGCTGCTGCACACGCTCAGGCTTCCGTTCACCCAGGGCATCTGGGCCACCTTGGATGCAGGCCTGCGAGAAGCTCAAACCTCTGCGGAGCACCCCTCACTCTCACAGTCCACCCAATGTAGTTTAGAAGAACAATGAACTGAGGAGAAAAAGAAAATATTTTATTTTTAGAAAGAAAAATAAACTACCAGGTTAAAACATGTGATTTCAAACAGCTATGGGCCAGACAGCAAAATGAGTCCAAATAAGCTGCCAAGGGGACAATTAAGGGAAGTGGGAACAAGGGAAGAATCAGATGATTTCAGCCTTCGGAACAGCAGAAAGGAGGAAGCAGCATCAGAAAGGGAGCCTGTGAGCCAGAGTGATGGATAAAGGAGACCAGATGGCCCACAGCACCAGGCCAGCCAGAGGGTCCACAGAGTGTGTACTGCCCTCCCTGAAGTGCCCACACAGCCCTTAGCTCCTGCCTTGCTTACACCCCCGCCCTCAGTGGTGCCACAGGGAAGGCATCCCCGCTGACCATCTTTGACATTCTGCTTGGGCTCCAAATGAAAAATGATTCTGCCTTCAAAGCCAAATGGAAGTTTGGTAGAAACATGTGCTTTCTTCTTAGGTTCAAAAGAGAAATTAATATCCCCACCATCTCTCTGTGCATTTGTACAATTTTCCTTCAAGTGAAAAGGAGAAATTATGAGGGAGACATCCTATAAAAGCAGGTGTTGCAGAATTACATTATTCCTATAGGAGCAAGCCTTTCCATATTTTCTTTTAACAGAGAATGTGACTTGCTTCGAAGTCCATTTAACACAGCACAAGTTTACCTCTCTTATTAAAACATCTGTGTTTTGTTAGGGTGTCAGCAGGATTATTTATTCCCATTTTGCTTTAAAACATTTGTTTGTGTATTTGCTAGGCAAATGTCTGAAATGATGTACATAAACTGGGGCAGGAGTTAGCACTGAGTGCAGTGATTACAGGGGACTTCCACATCCTAACTCATTTGTTCTGAGTAGATTTAGAAATATATTTTGTCATAAGAATATGTTAATAGAAAAAAATAATCTATTGAACTAAAATCATATAATGGGCCCCAGCCCAACACAAAAATAAATAAGGACCCATGGTCTGTGGTTCCTGCCCTCAAGGAGCTCATATCTATGGGGAAGGTAGAGGGGGGAGTTAACCAACAACTGTAGTTAACACAAAGTGATAGATGCTATAATCCAGTTAGGAGGGGGGTGCTGTGGGTGTATATATAGGAACAATTATTTCTGTAGGCCTCTCACTAGATCAAGGAAGGCTACACCTAGATGGTATTAGTGACACAAGAAAAATAAGGGAGCCCCAGGGAGAGGTCATAAAGGCCCAGAGGATGGAAGTCTGTGATATTTCCCTGAGCAGTAGAATCCAGTGTGGCTGGAGTATGGAGACTGGGAGAGGCAAGGAATGGCCAGAGGTTTGCAAGGCATGTGGGTTTGGGTCCAGAAAGCAGTTCACCCAAGGCTGGGCTTGCTGTACAACAGAAAGTGGACTTGTAGTAATAGGGAGGGAAATAACCAGTTTAGAAAGAATATCCTGGTCCTCAGAGGTTGTGGTGAAAGAGAAAGGGGATCAAGATTTGTAATAAGAACCACTTGAACTATAACAGTGTTAGGGTGGGTGGGGGAGCAATGGAGGCAGATGAGCCTGGGGAGAAGAAGGGAGATGAACTTGACAACAAAGTTTGTCACGAAGTTCCTAACCAGGTATTCGCTAAAACTGGAAATAACAATAGCTACCATTGACTATGAGGTATGTGCCAGACCCATATCAGACATTCCAAATGAATCCTCACAACAGCCCTACAAGGTAGACACTATTATTAGACCCATTTTACAGATAAGGAAAATTAGGCAAAGGAAGGTTTATATTCTGAGAGGTACATGGTCTAAGTTCACAGATTAGTAAATGAGGAAGCCATAATTCAAGCAGAGGCTGTCCAGTCTCCCTCACCATTCTCATAGAGGAGATATGATATTTCAGGGAAAGAAATGAGGTGATGTGTATATGTAAATTTTGAGGTTGCTAAAGGATATTGAGACAGATGTCCACTAAATAATTGGAGAAATGGGTCTACTACTTAGAAAAGTATTCATTCACTCAAATATTTTATGAGCATTTATTGTGTACCTCACCCTGTATTAGGCTGGAATTAGGACATCATCAAAATATTTACTGAGCACCCAAAGGCAAAGTATATGTGTATAACATTTTAATAAAGCTAATAATTTTCCTCATTGAACATTATTCTTTAAAATAACTCGGAGATAGGTCCCTGTATAAAACAAATCACTCATTAAGTACCTGTCTTTGCAATTTTGAAATCACTCACATTGGCTTTTCTTAAAACAAAACATCCAATCAAAAAGTAAAAACTCAATAAGGAAGGAAGAGTTCATTTGAAGTTTATGACCCATTCAACATGTGTTGGGCTCAGGAAATAATAAAATAAATATATCTCAGTCACTGTGTTCATGGAATTAAACACAAAGCTGAGAGTTACCCGCAGGTAAACAGAATGCAGACCAGTCTCAGGGAAAAGGGAAGAAATTCACTCACGAAGCCCAATAACCCTGGGAGGACTGGAACATCAACCAGGTTGGGCCCACCTGGGTCTCTGAGCCTCAGTTAGACTGTGTGCATTACCTCTCCCACCATTCACAGACTGACCTGGTAGCCTGGCAGGGCGCCTAGGAGGGTTCCTTGCATTCACACCACACCCAGCTTCAGCTGCCACCCCAACACAGCTACAGAGAGAAATCTGCTCCAGCTCACCTTTGAAAGGGAGAACAGCCCGGGTCCCTATCTGTCTCCAGAGAAGACTGCTTTCTTGTGTGTGTGTGTGTGTGTGTGTGTGTGTGTGTGTGTGTGTGTGTGTGTGTGGTTGTTTTTTTGTTTTTGTATGCCAAAAGGCCATTCTGCAGTGTGCTGCATTGTTATCAAATGAGATTCCTTTCCCAGGAAAGCAACATTTGAGACAATTTATACCTTGAACTTAAATCGCTCCTTCTGCTAAGCACCTCAGCTGACTTTATTATCTCATTAAATCTTCAGTGTTCAATATTAAAAATATTTTTCATCCATGGCATAAAAATCAAGGCATTTTTGTGAATATGTACCCCAGGTGAGAGCAGTTACCGACATGTTCGCCCACCGGAGAATCAAGAGATCCGTTTTTTTTTCAAGCCAGTTGCATGGAGCGGTCCTTCTCCCTTCGGCAGCTGCAGACTGTCACCACAAACTCCAAGCACATAGAGTCTTGCCTCTCCCGCCTACCTCCAAGCTTCTCAACATCCACTGGTTTTCAGATTCAGAGCCTTTTCATGTGACTGTCACAAAGGGCCACAGGGCCACATAGCATACAAGTCAAGAACATGAGCTTGAAGCCAAACTCATTTACTGTGTGAACATAGGGATGTTTTCCAACCTCTGTGACCTCTGTCTCCTCATCTGTAAAATGGGATGATAATAGTGCCTCCCAATATAAGAATTGAGTTTTTACACACACAATGCTTAAATGAAGCTGGCACATTGTAAGCCCTCAATAAATATGTCTTGATTAGATCTACCTGAGAGCACAAGAGAGGAGGTCAGAAAATCTGGAGGCGAGACCCTGCTTTCAGACCAACTGGATGTGTGTTCTTTACAAACTTGAACTCTCAGACTCAGCTGCTGATTACTGGCATAGATGGAATGTTCTATGCAACTGCTTTTTGGGAAATGGCTGCAGCCAGGACCAGGGTGAATGTAATGGACTCCTAGGGGCATGTCTACCAGTATACAATATCTATCTTATAAGTTAGGAATGTTCTATCTTGCATAATAGATATTACAGAAAAATCTCCACGCACCCGGCAATATGAGGTATGATTGCATTGAAGGCACTTTTTTCCTGAAGCACCAACATGGCAAAGCTCCTGTAAGATCTCCAAAGCTGTATGACTTTGGGCAAACTGATTAACCTCTCTGAGTCTTGGTTATTGTTTTAATCTAAAGGAGAAGTTCAATGAGCTGTAAAAGTTGTGAAATCCTTTTGTCAGGAGGAAGAAACTACTGAATGTTTCTTTCAATTCTGTTTGAAAAACATATAGTTTGTATATAAGTTAACAAACAAAAAAAGAAAAAATCTGTAATCTGGGCATGTTCATAAAACTCCCCAACTATTCAATACTCTACAGCCTAAAACACAAAATATGTGGGTATGGGTCACACACAGCTCAGAGGCCATCAGCATGTCACCTCTACCATAAACCAAGTTTGCAATTCTTGCCTTTCTCTGAATTTTGAGCATCATGTAAGTTTTATGTCCTGATTCCTGGAAGTGCAGTTCTCACCTCCCTTAATGAGACACTAATATGCAGCTGGACAAGTTGCTCAGAATCTGCAAGGTGCCAGTTGGTTCCAGCACTCATCTCCTCTGAATGGAGGGTCAGGATTAGTCTCTGCTGAGCTTAGCCCATGGAGAAGGAGAAGACAGTGAAAAAAAAAGAAAGGCCCTTCTTCCTTACCATGGCGAGGACAGCCAAGGCAAGGAACATGGCTAACCTGCGGGAAAATCTTGAAGGCTGCATTTTATCTTTCAGAATTTCCTCGCCACTACTCCTTCTTCTCAAATCTCTTATACACTATGGTATTTCCTCCCAACAGCATTTCCCAGATTTACCCCACCCGTTTTGGCATCTTTTCAAGAAGAACACACATCTAGTAAAGTCTATTGTGAGTTTCCTCCTCTCCAGTCTTTTCTAATAAGTAAAATCATGCTACAGAGAACACCAAGGTGTTAGCTGTGGCTTTTCCAATTTGGAGGCCAATATATTCTTCATTAAATATTTCCATCTTTGCCAAGGCTACTATCACAAACATCACATTTATGATAGGAAAAGTGGGAGATATTTTTCATAAAGAGAAAATAATTAAGTATCAAGATTTACATAGGGGAGAATCCAAGATGGCGGCATAGATAAACACCTACACTGCTGCCTCGCACAACAATTTCAAAACTACAACTAAAAGACAGAATGGACATCATCCAGAACCACAGGAAAGCTGGCCGAGTATAAGTTATACAACTAGAAAGAAAGAGACGAGCTCACAGAAACCCAGAGGAGCTGCAAAAAGCTGAGGTACGGAGACGCGCTTGCTGAGAGAGCGGATGCCCGAGTACCTGGCTGGCTTTCTCTGGCAGGAGGGAAACGGAGACTCCCAACAGCATTGAACCCCTTATCCTACAACACTAAACCCCAGATCCAGCCGAAACTCATACGGGGGGAGTTTGGACTGTGAAAAGGGAGAGGTGCACGGAAATTTAGGGGAGTCACAAAAGATCGGAGGTCTGGTCACGCACGCGCACGGCACTGCACGGAGGACAGATGGCTGATTGTGCCGCTGGCTTTTGCAAGTGAGCGGGAGACAAACCCTCCCAACTGTGCCACTTCTGAGTCCACTAAGCCCCTGTTTCAGGCAAAACCCTGGAGACCTAGATTCCTGTGGTCCTGGTGCGCAGGGGAGCTGGAAAGGCAGCAATCTGGAGGCACTGCGGGCGCACGCGCACAAGGACCGCTCCAGCGATTACCCAGTCACGTGAGACTCGGGGGCTGTGGAGGGCGGGGCTGACTGGAAGGCAAGGCGGTCCCTTAAGCCCTGAGACTCCACCCATCCCAAGCTCAACAGAGGCTTCTTCGGTTTTGCAAGTACAGAAGTTTCACCAACATAGTGAAAATGCCAAGACAAGGGAATGGATCACAAACAAAAGAAATGGAGGGGAAAAAAACGACTGGATATAGAATTCAAAGCCACACATATAAGGTTTTTCAAGAATATGCTAGAGAAGATGGATAAATTTAGCGAGAGCCAAGAGGAGATGCAAAAAAGCCAACTAGAGATGCAAAAGAGCAAACTAGAGATGGAAAAGGTCCAACTAAAGATGATAAAGGCCCAAATAGAAATTAAACAAACACTGACTGAAATAAAAAATATTATACAGAGTCCTAACAGCAGACTAGAGAAAGGCAAGAGTCAAGTCAAAAATTTGGAATATAAAGAAGCAGAAAACACTCAACTGGAAAAGCAAGAAGAGAAAAGAATCCAAAAATGTTAATATGATATAAGGAGACTCTGGGACAGCTTCAAGCGTACCAATATCAGAATTGTGGGGGTGCCAGAAGAAGAGAGAGAGCAAGATACTGAAAACCTATTTAAAGAAATAATGGGGGGGGAGAGAAAATGGCAGTGGAGTAAACAGAAGTGTCTGGAGCTTTGTCACTTGGCAGAAGGAGAGAGAGCGGCTGAGAGTCACACTGGGAGTGTTTGGTGGCAAGTTAAGAGTCAGTTATCCTCCAGGAGAAGGCGGGGAACTGCTGGATAGGGCTCTCCCAGCCAGGCAGCCCCACTGCCAAGGGGTTTTTGTCCGCCCTAGCCACCAGCACGAAAGCAGAGACTGCGCCATCTTTCAAAGGGAGGTAGATGTCTGCAGCCATCTGAAGCTGGCAGCTGCACACACATCAAGCAGCTGGGGACCCGGGGACCCAGAACTCCGCTCTCCAATTGGTGCAGACACGTGGCAGACTCAGAGATCCATGGAGCACACGGAGAGCGCCTTGCGTGATGTACCTGGTCGTGTTGTAGTTTGTGCTTCTCAATAAACGTAGGAGAGAGAACTACATAACCAGACACCCAGAGAAGAAAGACCATGGGCAGAAAAAGAAACAGCCCACATAAGACAGAAAGGCAGGTTTCACCAGAAAAGGAAGTAAACGAAATAGAAGCAGAAACAAGCCTGCCAGAGAAAGAGTTCAGAGAAACGATCATAAGCTGGTTTAAAAGATTGGAAGACAAATTCGACAATATGGGTAAGAGCCTAGAGGAAGTGAAGAAGAGCCTAGAGGAAGTGAAGAAGAGCCAAGAGGAGATGAAGAAGCAGCAAGAAGAAACGCAGAAGAAACTAGATGAGGTGCAGAATAAACAAGAAGAAATGAACAATGACATCACTGCTATAAATAACTCGATAGAAAGCATCAAAAGTAGACTAGAAGAAGCAGAGGACCGCATCAGTGAGCTAGAAGACACGGTAGGAAAAAATACCCAAGTACAGCAGCTTCTAGAAAAAAAAGTTAAAAAGCAAGAGGAGAGCCTAAGGGAACTTTGGGATAACATGAAACAAAACAACATCTGTATAATTGGGGTTCCAGAAAGAGTGGAAACTGAACAAGGATTAGAGAACGTGTTTGAAGAAATAATGACAGAAAATTTCCCCAGTATAGAAAAGAAAAAATCTACACAAATCCAAGAAGCTCACAGAGTCCCAAGAAAAATGAACCCCAACAAACCAACACCAAGGCACATTATAATTAAATTGGCAAACACCGACGACAAAGTAAGAATCTTAAAAGCAGCCAGAGAGAAACAGAAAGTTACCTACAAAGGAAACCCCATAAGACTAGCTACTGACTTCTCAACAGAAACTCGTCAGGCTAGAAGGGAATGGAATGAAATATACAAAGTCATGCAAAGGAAGGGTCTGAATCCAA
>PVJN01008283.1:0-65792 GCA_004026805.1 Lasiurus borealis
AAAAAATAATGTGGAGTCTAGTCCCCATTGGTTTAGCTCAGTGGATAGAACATTGGCCCTGGTTGAGGTGAGTGCAGGAGGCAGCCTATCGATGTGTCTCTCTCACATCAATGTTTCTCTCCGTATCTCCCTCTCTCTTCCATTCTCTCTAGAAATATATGGAAACATATCCTCAGCTGAAGAGTTAAAATAATAATAAATAATAATGTGGGATCCCAAGACTGCTTTTCAATCAGATGGTTTTTCCTTAGAATTCCATAAGCTGTTTAATTTTTTTGTTTGTTTGTTTTCACTCACAAATTCTTGCCCCTTTACCAAATGTCCAGTACACAAAATAAACTTACATTTATACATATTTCTCAAGAAAGCATAGAGTTCCGTGGTTATTTTCTAAAGATGTTTGCATCAAGAAGCAAAAGTAGAGTTAAAAAGTGTCTTTCCATTTTCCCTCATCTTTTTATTTCTATCCAGATTTTCTTAGAACCTAAATATAAATAGGTTCACTCACTCGTTTTCATTTATTTAACCGTCAGTTCTTGAATAACTACCATGTGCCAGGAATAATGCTATTTTTGGAATTCAAAGATAAGGCATGACCCATTCTATCAAGAAAAGAAAATGACAAATGAACAGAAGGTAAATAATTCCAAAATTCTGTGGGAGCACTTAATGCTTGGACAAGTGTCTTGGCCTTAGAGGAAGTTCATCCAGCAAAGGGGCAAGGACTTGACCAAGCAAGTAAACCAGCACATACAAAGAAATGGATGTTGGGGGTGCATGGCATATCCTAAATGGCAAGATGCCTGGGATGAGTTGGAGGGAAGGGGAATAAGGAAAGAAAGACCACTCAGATACAGACCATGAAGAGGGAGGCTCCTTTTCATGGTAAGATGTGTAATTTTGATGATGATGATGATGGTAATCAATCATCATTATTTACTTTCATAAAACCATTTGTTCAAAATAAATCTTACAAATGAAAAAAAAAGAGTGCGAAACAGAAAAAAAAAAAAGACCATTGGCTTCCACTTCCTTCCCCAACACTTTTTAAATTAGTAGTCAAAGGAGACACCAAATACCAAAGCCAAGAAACGGTATGGTCATGAGTACCTTTTTGAAAGGCAGTGTCAGAAACAGCATGGGATAAGGGTTGATATTTACTTGCACAGGTGACCAAAGGAACATTCCTCTGTGTCTCAGAAGGAAATGGTTTGTGCTATATCCTGGGTATTTTACCCAGAGTATGAACATAAAGCTGAGTGTCTGGCATAGGAATTTCCTATTACTTCCAAGGCCACTAGTCCTTCACATCCTTCGGTAGGAAGGAAGGAAGAGTTGCTTCAGCATTTTACTAACCTTTCCTGCAAATTCTTCTCTGTTATATTATCAGTCATACAACGCAGACCCCTCCAGGCCTGTCCTGTGGTTAGGTTAGAAGCTGTCCTAAGACTGGACACAGTGTCCTAGGAGGGTCTAGACAGTGAAAGAGACTGCCTATTTCACATAGATCTAGGGATAGAGTTGGGCCCCTTACATTTCTTAACACAGAAAGTGCCCAAATGGAGATTTACAGATAAAGCCCGAAGGAAGTCTAGGGCTATCTAATGGTTGAAAGCCACACTCAAATCCCTGTTAAAGCAACAGGTAATAATTTCAAAGAGAATGTGTGAATGAATTGTTGCAGCAGTTTAAAGTGTATGGATTTTACCTGGAGAAAGAAGTATTAATGTGAAACAAGATTTCTTTGATACATATTGTTGGGGTGGCTTGAGAGATCAGTAACCTTCACTGAACAATAAGGAGTTTGCTGTGCCTGATTGTGCACTTTGGTGCTGTGTCACTCTTAAATGGCTGTGCTTGCAAAGTTAAATGAAGGTAGAGTTGAAGGGTAGAAGGATCAGGGGATAAGAGGGGACAGATGGGCAGCCAGTCACTAGAGGAGGCTACGCCAGAGGTATTGCAATTCCTGTAAATAAAAGTTAATCTCATGCAAAACAAAAACTCAGTGCTGCAGAGATAATAGAATAATGCAATTCCCTTGTCTAATCACAGGTTGAAAGCGGGAAAAGCTTGTTTTATTAAGCAGAGAACACACAAATATAATTTTAAACCAAGGTATACAGTGTTGTAATGTATGCCCTTTGTTGGGATTCTTTGCAAATCCTGAGAAATCTTGGTAGCTTGAAGTGAGAAGTAGAAAAATCCTGCTGTGAAAGCCAGGAGCTTGGGAAGGTATTCAAATCTGTTGTAGTCTTTGTTGTCCTGAATTTTCTTCTCTGCAAGTTTTTGCTTTCAGATGTTCTGTACAGTGTGAGTACCTTTTAAATACTTCTTTTATTATGTTGATGATGTGCACTCCTTTCATAGTCTTACTTTCAGCCACTTCAAACATTTTACATTTTATTGCCATCACTATTTCTCTTTAAGTAGTTTTCCTCTTAATCTGTCACACCTATGTCTGTTTTGACAAGCTCACACAATCCACACACTTTTCATCCAAAATTATTCCATTGCTTTCTTTTTTATGTCCCCTTTCCCCCATATTCAGTGCATGCAAAAAAAGGAAAAGCTTCTTAAATACATAGATTTAAATTTTTTTAAAAAAATAGCAAAAGGTGAAAAAAAGTGATATTCTAAAATTGGTGGTTTTTTTTTTTTTTGCATCATAACATACTTAGTTTCAGAAAAATGTTAGTATTTTAGAGTTAAATATTGGGATAGAAACCAGGACAAAATATTAAATGGCAGATCTGAGGTTTAATATTAGACATTTCTGGTACAAGATTTTAGATAAGTTTGAGCTGCCTTTCAATAATTTTAGTGTTTAATGTCACAATATTAAATTGCCAGTAAATCTTACCGTTTGTGGAGAAAGCTGCTTGTCAGAAAAGGACTTTGCACAATGCCCAAATCTTAAAGTATCTGCCAAGATGTTCATTTAATCTGAAATGTTGCCAAACCCATCTGAGTTGATCAAAGAACTATGAAATGGCTTCACAGAAAACTAAAACAAAATGAAGAGAAACAAAAAGTGCTGTTGTGGAGGTTGGACAATCCCAAATACTCTACAGGAACAAACTGAAGCCTATTGGAAAACTATAATGACAATGGTCATGGAATTCTGGGAAATAGTGATGCTCACAGTGACTCAAGACTGTGCAGCCTGCAGGCACTGTTCCCTCCCAAGGAGCTGCCTTCTCCCCCAAAACAACTTGTATCATGCAAAATTAAAGTGAATAAAAATATATCAGTATTTGAGAATTTACTGCCCCTTCACTTCATGCCCCTTGTAAATTAAAGACACGCTGTAAAATCTTATCACAGAAATGATATTCACCAATCTGAAGCGGTGTTCCCCAGCTTTTTGGATTCCTGCACATTATGTAGTAAACTACACTGACAATATATTATAAATATCAAAAGTAAGTATTTATAATGTAATTAATAGTAATACTTATGATAAATGGATTTAATATGCTGCTTTCAGGCCTATATACTATGATATAGTAGTAAAGTTTATTTTATTTATGAACGTGAATATAAATAGAAATTTTAATATGTTCTTCTTTTACTCTAGTGCATTATCTTTATATTTTTCTTTGGAAACTGCTTCAATTGGCCAGTGGGTTTCACTTTCATTGAGTCATATCACTTTGAGAAAAGATAAAACATAAAAGATAAAGACCATCACCCTGTCCAAAATGTGCAGATGCCCTTCTAACTCAAGGCTTACATATACTTCAGAGGTTTGGGGACTTTCTTGAGTTTACTCTTTGATCATCCCACAGAGGCAGCATAGACTCAAACTAAGAACATATTACTTAGAGGGGAAAAGAGTAAGTAATGTTCAAAATAAGAAGAGAATGAGTAACTGAGAAAAGTCTGTGCTTTTGATTATTGAGGCATAAAGGAAATATGTGGGGTTTTTTGTTTGTTTGTGAAATGATTCATGGGTATTCACTTATAGGCAAAGTTTGTTTGTTTTCAGCAAATATTTAACAATCTCTCTCAACATATTTTTCTCTAGCTTTTGGCAAATATGTATTGCTGTTGGTATCCTTTTTTGTTCTTTTACTTCTTCTAATTTTGGTAATTTATTTTATTTTTTCTCTATGTGAAAGAGGATAGTTCTTGGACCTTGCATTGAACACCTTCTTGATACTAGCAACACTCCTTTTATTATAACTTTCATAGTTGCTTTAAATAACATGTTTAGTTTGAGTTCTGCTTCTGGCAGAGTGGAAAAGTCTATCAAAAGTTATCCTGTGTCTCAGAAGCTTGTTAGATATTGCTGCCACAGAAATATTATAGTAAAAGTGCTAAAGTGAGTTCTATTTAGAAGAAAAATAATCCACTGAATAAAATAAAAGCTATTTTCCCAAGACATACAAATACATTCATTCTAATGTAGGTCTTGCTGCTGCAGAGCAAGGGACCCTCCACCATAATGGCATGGAAGCCCAGGATGAACAATCAGCATCATTTCAGGCTTTTGCTATGCACAGCCCAATGTATAACCAAAATCCATTTTTTAAAAAAAAACTGTTTTTAAACAAGATACCAATATAACTAAAGTAAATTTTTTAGGCATGTAAAGCTTCAATTTCCAACAAAACTTTCCAGTTTCTCAAATAACATAAAATCAAAATAGAAAAAAAAATACCCTGAATTTAATAAAACTATACTTAGTATATCCAAGTGTAATTGTTAGTAGCACAAGCTTCTGGTCAATTTGTTTCCATCACAGTCTGTTGGGAGAAAATATTCTATCACTTGTTTGTAGAGGAAATAATCTTAGAGAATAATGTCCCCCTTGAAGATCAAAGGGCAGGCATGCTTACTACCCATTGTGTTCCTAAATGTAGGGCTTTTCTCCTCTAAAGCAGCCTACTGTGCGTACAGGGATCACTTGGCTTTCCTCACATTGTCCCCTGAAAATTGGGGCAAGGGAACCAGTGTAAGATATAGCTGTTATAGTTGTGAGTGATAAAGTCTTTTGTCTCAAACCCAGGAAGCTTGGGTCTTCTGCCAGCACCAATGAAAATGTGACAGTTTTACTTGTTAACTTGTGTGTAGAATAAAATCTTAGACCTTCATAGTCATTCACAGTTATTGACAGTTTTGGCAATGAGGACAGGATGTCGATGGAAAATGGATTTCCAGAAAGAGAAAGTATAGAAGTCTTGTGGGCTGATGTAGAGTATTAAAAGGGAAGAGTCCAAGGGAATCAATAGCAAACACAGTAACTAAATTATGTGTTTAATAAAGCATTAATGCTCCACCATTTTGTTATGTGTCAGTGAGGAAGAATTAGGGAGGGAGCAGCATGCCAACTATCAGAAATGAGGTTCAAAGTCACTGCCTGAACAGTGGCTTGGTTGTTGCTAACACTTCTTTGGGTTAAAAGACTTTCTTCCCACTCAAGCTGCCAGTATTAAGTCTACCTCATTGTCATAACTCGTACGAAGAACAGTCCTGGGTTAGAGGAAGATTCTGATCCTCTTCAGACAAGAGTTA
The DNA here is from genome assembly GCA_004026805.1 of Lasiurus borealis. Classification (NCBI taxonomy): domain Eukaryota; kingdom Metazoa; phylum Chordata; class Mammalia; order Chiroptera; family Vespertilionidae; genus Lasiurus; species Lasiurus borealis. The sequence continues at coordinate 5,518 of PVJN01008283.1, forward strand.
CAGAGATATATGTTTACCCTCAATGCCAAGGAAACCTGCATGCCCTATGAGCAGAAACCAGGTGAATTATTAGAACATTGGCTAGTCCTTTTGGGAAATAAGCATGCCAAATGCATAATGCTTGTTAAGGAAGAATTGCAACAGCTGGGCAGTGTTAAGGCTTAGCCCTTCCTGTAGTCTTTCATGCCAAACTTAGATCCTTTTAAAAATGACAGTCTTGGAATTTTTTTCAGTAGTTCTTGCTGCAATAAGGGAATTTGGCTCTTTTCCAAAGGGAATTTGGCTCTTTTCCAGAGATTTCTCTGATGCAGGCAAATTTCCATGGAAACCATAGATAAAGCTTTGCTATGGGTCAAATTGTGTCACCTCAAAACTCATATGTTAAAGTCCTAGTCCCCAGTACCTCAGAATGTGACCTTATTTGGAAATAGGATTATAGCACATGTAATTATTTAAGATAAGGTAATACTAAAGCAGATAACCTCCTAATCTAATATACCTGGTGTCCTTATTTTTAAGAAGGGAATTTTGGACACAGAAACACACAGGGAGAACGCAATGTCAAGATGAAGGTGGAGATTGAGGTGGTGCTTCTAAAAGTCAGACAATATGAATTATTGCCAAGAAACAACCAGAAGCTAGCAGAGAGGCATGGAGCAGATTCTTCTCTCAGCTCTCAGAAGTTAACCTACCTGACACATTGATCTTGGGTTTCAAGTCTCCTATAATGGAAGACAATACATTGTTTCATCATACAAAAGAGGCAAAAATTTTGATTTCCTTCTCTCTCCCCACAATTCCTTCCCCATCTCCATATAAAGATAGACCTTTGATTTCCTATGAGGGAAAAGAGAATTTGGCCAGCCTTCTTGACTGGATAGATAGGCAACTTCTGGCTGTGCCTTCACATAGCAGACTCATTGTCTTCTTAAAAGGACATAAATTCCATCATAGGAACACTACTCTCTATCACATCTAAACCTAATTACCTCCCAATGGCTCTAGTTCCTTCTAACACTATCACATTGAAGATTTGATAGAGCTTCAACCCATGAATTTTGGAGGACACATACATTTAGTCTCTATTAAGGTTTCTGAGAAATTTCAGAATTTGATTCAGAAAAGATGCTCAGCCCATAGTATTAATATCCTATAGTTGCCATAACAAATTACCAGAAACAGGGGAGAATTTAAGATGGCGGCATAGGTAAACACCTGCCTCGCACAACAATTTCAAAACTACAACTAAAAGACAGAACAGACATCATCCAGAACCACAGGAAAGCTGGCTGAGTGGAAATTCTACAACTAGAAGGAAAGAGAGGGGCTCACAGAGACCCAGATGAGCTGGAAAAGGCTGAAGTACGGAGATGTGCATGTGGAGAGAGCGGGTACCAGAGAACCTGGCTGGCTTTCTCTGGCGGGAGGGAGACAGAGACTCCCAACTGCATTGAACCCCTTATCCTACGGCGCTAAACCCCAGATCCAGCCGAAACTCATACGGGGGGGAGTTTGGACTATGAAAGGGGAGAAGTGCAAGGAAATTTGGGGGAGTTGTGAAAGGGCACAAGTCTGGTGGTACATACAGCACTGCGTGCAGAAGACTGACTGCTGATTGTGCCACTGGCTTTCATGAGTGGGCTGGAGATAGAGCCTCCCAACTGCTTTATTTCTGGCTCCAATGAACCCCAGTTTCGGGCAAAACCCTGGGGACCAGGACTCATGTGATGCCGGAGCACGGGGGAGCTGAAAAGGCAGTGGTCTAGAGGCACTGTGGGAGCACACATGCACAGGGACCACTCCAGCCATTAGCCAGTCACGTGAGACCCAGGGGCCATAGAGGGTGGGGCCGACTGGAATGCAAGGCATTTCTTCAAGCCCTGAGACGCCACCCATCCCAAGCTCAACAGAGGCTTTTGCAGTTTTGCAAGTCTTGTATCATAAGGCTGAATCCAACACAGAAATTCTCCTGGCATAGTGAAAATGCCGAGACAAAGGAAGAGATCACAAACAAAAGAAATGGAGGGAAACAAATGACTGAATATAGAGTTCAAAATCACGGTTATAAGGTTTTTCAAGAATATCCTAGAAAAGATGGATAAATTTAGCGAGACCCAAGAGGAGATGAAAAAAGACCAACTAGAGATGGAAAAGGACCAACTAGAGATGAAAAAGGACCAACTAGAAATTAAACATACACTGATTGAAATAAAAAATATTATACAGAGACCTAACAGCACACTAGAGGAAGGCAAGAATCAAGTCAAAAATTTGAAATATAAAGAATCAGAAAACAATCAACTGGATAAGCAAGAAGAAAAAAGAATCCAAAAATGTGAAGATAATGGAAGGAGCCTCTGGGACAGCTTCAAACATATGAACATCAGAATTGTGGGGGTGCCAGAAGAAGAGAGAGAGCAAGACTGAAAACCTATTTGAAGAAATAATGACTGAAAATGTCCCCCACCTGCTGAAAGAAATAGACTTAAAGTCCAGGAAGCACACAGAACCCCATATAAAAGGAATCCAAAGAGGACTACACCAAGACACATAATAATTAAAATACCAAGAACAAAAGACAAAGAGAAAATATTAAAAGCAGCAAGAGAAAAATAGTTAATTACCTACAGGGGAGCACCCATACGATTGTCAGCTGATTTTCTCAGTAGAAACTATGCAGGCCAGTCAGGAGTGGCAATGTGATGAATAGCAAGAACCTACAACCAAGAATACTCTATCCAGCAAAGCTATCATTCAGAATTGAAGGGCAGATAAAGAGCTTCACAGATAAGAAAAAGCTAAAGGAGTTCATCAACTCCCAACCAGTATTATATGAAATGCTGAAGGGTACTCTTCAAGAAGAGGAAGAAGAAAAAGGTAAAAGATAAAAAATTATGAACAACAAATACATATATATTAACAAGTGAATCTAAAAATCAAGTGAAGCCAAAACCGGTTTGGCTCAGTGGACAGAGTGTCAGCCTAAGGACTGAAAGGTCCCAGGTTCAAATCTGGTCAGGGGCATGTGCCTTGGTTGCAGGGGGCCGTGCAGGATGCAGCTGATTGATGTCTCTCTCTCATAGATGTTTCTAACTGTCTATCCCTTTCCCTTCCTCTCTGTAAAAAAATCAATAAAATATATTTAAATAAATAAATAAATAAATAAATAAATAAATAAATAAAATCAAGTGAATTGAAAATCTGATGAGCAGATCAAACTGGTGAATATAATAGAATCAAGAGCATAGAAAGGGAGTGGACTGATAATTCTCAGGGGGAAAAGGGGTGAGGGGTGTGCAGGGAAAGACTGGACAAAAAATCATACCCATATGGATGAGGTCAATGGGAGGGAGGTAAGGGTTGGGAGCCAGGTGGAGGGGAGCTATGGAGAGGAAAAAGAGAAACAAATGTAATAATCTGAATAATAAAGATTTAATTAAAAAAAAAACACACAAATTACCAGAAACAGAGGCTTAAAAAAACACAAATTTATTACCTTATACTTCTAGAAGTTAGAAGTCCTAAAATTAAGGTCAACAGAGTCCCATTCCTTCTGGACGCTCTAGGGAAGAATTCTTTTTCTGGCCCTTTCCAGCATCTACAGGCCTTCTGCATTCTTTGGCTCATACCACTTTCCTTATACCACTCCCACCTTTGCTTCTAATATTACACCTTCTTTGACTTTGATAATCCTGCCTCCCTCTTATAATCTCCTTTGTGATTATCAGAAAATCCAGGATAACTCACCCCATATCACTATCCTTGGTTTAATCACATGTACAAAGTCCCTTTTGCCAAGTACAGTAACATATTCACAGGTTCTGGGGATTAGGACATGAACTCTGGGTTAGGGAGAAAACTTATTCTGTCTACCAAAGCATACCTAATGTTACATATGAGAAAAGATCCACATCACAACTCAGGATTTTCTTATGCAATTCACTACTGTATCATTTTTTTTTTTCATGTGGGAAAACTCTTGGTAAGACTGGAAAAAACACAGATTTCCATTTCAGACCCAAAATGTAGGTCTGAGTAGATTTGGGAATTATGACGAATTATTTGTGATGTTTTTTTACTGGTTTCTTGCCAGGGATAAAAATGAAAGCAACAGAGTACAAAGAAGAAAAAATAAGCAGTTTAGTCAAATGAATGTGCATTACTTTGGTAGGTAGAACAGAAAAACATAACCCAGGGTGGTTTGATGTTCATTCACTTAGGATAATAGAATGGAACTAATCAAGGGATGCTTCATTCTGCTGACTTTGGCTCCAATCTGTGGGTCTGGACTGATAATAAAGGAAGGAATTGGGAAATCATGGCTTATGTTCCCTGCATTGTCAGTATGGGAGTTAAGTATTATCTTAACTCAAACTCAGCACCCATGAAATGGTCTGTTTACATTATGATACACACATTTCTTAAATGGATTATCAAGTTATTTGGTGAGCATTTATCATGTGTCAAGCATTGTAATATATCATTGACATATATCATCATATTTCATCTTCATGATTGCCTTATTTTCAGAGGTTTAGATAGGCTTAGTAACTTGTCCATTGTAGGTCCAAAGAAGTCTTATGAATTGCATTGTCTTATCTCCCTCATACTATTTTCTCACATAAAGGATATTAAAAATTTACATAATTCAGACAGAATCATATAATAAATATAGTAAAACCAATGTGCAATAAAGTGTACTCTATATAAAATACGTACAGCCCTGACTGGTGTGGCTCAGTGGATGGAGCATTGGCCTGCAGACTGAAAGGTCCCGGTTTTGATTCTGGTCAAGGGCATGTACCTTGGTTGCGGGCACATCCCCAGTGGGGGGCATGCAGGAGGCAGCGGATCAATGTTTCTCTCTCATTGATGTTTCTGACTTTCTATCCCTCTCCCTTCCTCTCTGTAAAAAATCAATAAAACATATATTAAAATAAAATAAAATATATACATATATGTTAATTCATTTGATCCTTACCAAAATCCTACAGAAGCCATAAAAGTTACGATTTGTAATGTCTCCGTTTTACAGGAGGTATAAAAATTACTACATATTTATAATGTCTCTATTTTACAACAAGAAAAGTGAAATTTTGGGAAATCATGTGTCCCTCCCAACCCCAATTTACATAGTTATGTAGTTGTAGATGACTATTCTTTTGATTTCTGTCTATTCCAGGTGGCATTAAACACTAACTGTCAGACACATAGAGAGAAAGAATTATATTTAAGGAAAGAGTTATGAGTTTGAGATCAAAGATCTGCAATAGGGTCAATGAGTCAAAAGATGGCCCTTAGTAATGTGTGAGGAATCCCTTACTTCTCTGGACCTCAGGTTCTCACATCCAAGAAGAGCAAAACACTCTCTCCCTCAAAACCAATGAGATAATGAAAAGGGGACAAAGTGTGTGAAAGTACTTGGTAAATTGCAAATGCTATTTAGAAATAAGGCATTACAAAAACACTAAATAGCATTAGAATTATTCCAATGGAGTAAATATTATTTTACCCTCTAATCTTTTCAATAGGGTATTGATGATTCTCAAGTGAAGCATCATTAAAGGCTCATTGAATCTGGTTAAACCAGTTTAGGTCTTTTTGTTTCTATATTTCAGTTTGATGTCCTTTGTCATGTGGGAGAACTATCATACGGAGACACCAGAAATCATAGTTAAAGGTTCATCAAAATGCATTCTAAATTATATCTTATTAAATATATATTTAATATTTAAACCATCCAACTAATTTATTTTAATATGCTTTTATTGATTTCAGAGAGAGGAAGGTTGAGGGATAGATAAAGAGAAACATCAGTGATAAGAGAGAATTATAGATGGCCTGCCTCCTGCATGCCCCACACTAGGGATTTAGCCTGCAACCAAAAAGAACCATGACCTCCTGGTTCCTGGGTTGATGTTAACCATTGAACCACACTGGCCAGCTACTAATTTAATTTTATTAGCTGGAAATGTTAGTCATTTCAATGGACATTTCTGAAAGTCATGTATGCCTTTTGATTTATTTAATGTTTATACATTATACTGATTTTCAAATAATTAGGATTGACACTATGGCTGGTTAAGCTATTCCCTAAGCTTCTCCTTTTCCTCCCTGATTCTCTTCAGTTTGGACCATAGAGATAAAAGGACAATTTATTGTTTCTGAAAATACAACATAACCTACTTATGACCTGATTTATATGTCCCATTGTCAGCAGTAAGGACCATGGATAGGGCATTCACAGAAGCATAGTGACCTATTTTGGGTTCTTCCATTGCTGTTGGCCTCCTTCTCTCCCTGATCTGCAGATCCTTTGTAGTATCTTGTGGGCCAAACAAAAATTGGCAAAGTTTTAGTGAACAGACCCTCCTTGAGATTCAGAGTGAATATAAGACAGAAAAAACACACACAGTATAACATTTTTACAAATGCAAATAGATGTTGGACAAAAGGGCAATACGCTCAAAGAATTACTGGTCAAAAAGAACAGTGATGCTGGAAGTTAGAACCTCAGAGATAGAAAGTTGGCAGAGTGCTCATTCTTATTTTTACTCTCATCTTTCTCAAGATGAACTTTCTTCATTTTCAGCACTAGAGAGCAATTTTCTTTCCTTTTTTTTTACCTATCAAGAGTCTAAAATTCAAGACACTATAGCTCACTGCACTGCTATTCAAAGGAAGACAGATCAAGAAATGAAAAAAAAGTTTTTTAACAAGTTAAAAAATTATTACATGTGAATAGAAAATAATCAAAAGATACAGAAGGTCATAATACAAAAGTAAAAGATTTGGTTCTTTCAACCTCTGTTTTTATTTTTATTTTATATATATTTTTATTGAATTCAGAGTGGAAGGGAGAGGGAGAGATAGAAACATCAATGATGTGAGAGAATCATTGATCAGCTGCCTCCTGCATGCCGCTACTGGGGATGGAATTTGCAACCAGGGCATATATCCTTGACCAGAATCAAACCTGGGACCCTTCAGTCCACAGGCTGATAGACTATCCACTGAGTCAAACCATCTAGGGTAGCCACTGGTTTTGATTACAGACAATAGACATAAAAAATATCCTATATATCTTTATAGCAATATGTATGTGTATGTGTTCTTATTATCCAAATGACACCTTATGCTGTACAATCATTAAAAAAATTGAGGGTTGCACTGGCTAGTGTAACTCAATTGGTTGAAGTGTCTCTTATACACTGAAAGGTAATGGTCGGAATTCCCTGACAGGGCATATATCTAGGCTGTAGGTATGAGAGGCAACCAATTGATGTTTCTTATGTCAATCTCTCTCTCTCTCTCTCTCTCTCTCTCTCTCTCTCTCTCTCTCTTCTTTCTCTCTCTCCCCCTTTCTCTCTCTAAAATCAATAAACATATCCTAAGGTGAGGATTAAAAAATATTGAAGATGATTACATTCAGATGCCATTCATTTATTAAACTATTTATCTTTCTGTATCATTTTATATATAGTTTTTTAATGGCTGTATAGATCAATGGATTATTTTAATATGTAAAATTAACAGCTAATATTTGTAATGGTTTAATATTTTAATATTTGTACCAAGAAAAGTCTTCCATGGTATGAAAGATTCTAATTTATAGACATTAGTATTTTTATTATTTGTCATTGTTTTATTTGTTTCCTATGTAATTACTTCTGTACCAATTATGCCTCGAGATAGATCCCTGGGTATGGAGGCTAGTAGTTTTATAGTTTTGACATTTTCTCTCACCATGTTAAAATTGTTCTCACAGCAAACTACCCATATCACAGAATATCATCTTGGCTTCTCAGGTGCACTTGACCCTTGTGATTGGAAGCAATGCTTGCCTTCCTTTCCTCACTTTTCACCTAACCCTATCAATCCTGTCCCTGTACCGCAAGCACAGAGTTTTAATCATAGACAGTTCCCTCTTATCCCTGTGGTGGTGCTCTGAGCATTAACTAGTCCAAATGCCTCGTAGATTATACACAGAGGTTAGGTGAATTAAAAAGTCTTCTCATTTGTACTGGGCTTTTTACAGTTCATCAGTTAGCTCCGAGAAACAACAACAGAGACCGCATCCTGGACAGTCAAAAACTTCGGATTCATGGTTCCTGGTCAGGATATGGAATCAGGCATCCCACCAGGAGTAAGCACAGATCATGACTGAATCTGTAGAGAAGCTTAGTAACAGGCAGAGCTTCTTTTGACACCACGCTCACCAAACTACATTGCTGAAAATGTTAGTTGGCTCAATCCACTAGACTCATTGACTGAAAGCAAAATGTGTGAAGCTCGGTATTATTAGCTTTCAGTTTACCATAAACTGTTGCAGGACCAAGCCACAAAGGAAATACTTATCTGCAGGATGACATTAAACAAGAAGGATGCTGACCATGAGGGCTTATTCCTTTTAAGGCTTGTGTGCATTGCAAGATAAACACACACACACACACACACACACACACACACACCTCTACTCAGTTTTTACTACCTCTGAGGGTAGATCTTTGGATAAGAATATATTTGGGGGGAACTTCAACAGTTGCATTCTCCCTGCCCCAAAATGCATACAAGGAACAAAACTGGAACTTCTCCATCGTCATTGTTGTGGCCTCGAATGAAAGCCTTGTCACTAGGGCGGGGGCGGGAAGGACCTGGAGCGCAGCAGTAGTGACAGCATCTGAATTCCCTCCTCTGCCGTCGATTGGTCGAAAACTAGGAGGCAGCGGCCAGCCCCCTGCGGCTCGACTCGCAATTGGCTGAGAAGAGGTGGCAATCAAGGCAGACCCAGACCCCTGCGCTCCTTGCAGTTCTATGCTGCCGCTGGGGTCCTGTTGCGCGGTCGCCTCCGTAGCCTGGGTCCCTCCGGCCGTGCATCCTCTCCGCGGGGGCATCCTCCCCCAGCCCGGGCGCTGACACCATGGTGAGTTCTCTCAGCCGGGTCAGGCGGAACCCCCAAACCGCCGCTGGACCCGGGCCTGGAAGCCCAAGCCAACCAACCGACCGCACCGCGGGGAGCTTGGCGCTGGGGCCCGGGGCGCGCACCGCTGGTCGCGGGGGCACCCTTTGCGGTGGGTCCGCGTCTGGAGCCGAGGGGATGGGAGCGCCGGGGGTCGCGGCGGGGGCCCAGGGGGTCCCCCGTGCTGCCCCGCTTGGCGCTTTCCCGAGCTCGGGAAGGGGACGCGCAGCCGGGACGCGGGGCTTTCCCGGCTCCGGCGGGCCCTGCTGGTGAGGAAGAGGCTGAGAGCCGGGGTGTGGGAGGTGCGGGGTCCGTCCCCGCTGCCGCGCTTGCCCGCTGCCCAGCCCGCTTCCTGGCCGTGACAGGTGAACGGGGTCAGAAGGTGGCGCGGGTGCGGGGTGGGCGGTGATGGAGAGGCTCTGCCCTCTCTCGGTGGCGGGGGTGGCGACCCAGAGATGCCCCCTCTCCCCCCTCTCTTCGCGGCGAGTACCCCGAATGGATAGATGGGACCCAGAGCTGCAGCAGCCCCGGGGCCGGACGCGCAGCTCGCCCGCACGCCTCTTCCCTTGGGCAGCGAGCGTCCCTGACGCCCGGGCTCCCTCTGTCCCCACAGTACGGGTTTGTGAACCACGCGCTGGAGCTGCTGGTGATCCGCAACTACGGCCCCGAGGTGTGGGAAGACATCAAGTAAGTGACCGGCTCCTCGAGCGCCGCGCCTGGAGGGTCCCCAGGGCCCCCATTCCTCCCCCCACCACCACCCCCGGGAGCTGTGCCCCGCGCGCCTCGGTTCATCCTCCGCTTCCTGCTCCCGGCGCGGGCGCGCATCTCAGAGACGCCCCCGCCCGCCGCGCACGGCCGCCGCTGCGCTCCCACGCTCCGGGGCCAGGGCCCGGGAGGAGGGGCCGCCGGGCGGGGGAGAGGCTGGGAGGGCGAGGGCCCGGGAAAGAGGGAAAGAAGGAGGGAGAGGAGCCTCCGGGTCAGCGCGGCCTCCGGACCCGCCCGAGCGTGGGAACGCGCGGCCCGCGCCGGGCGCTCCCAGGCTCTGCAGGGCCCGCGGCTCCCACGCGGACAAGGGCCCCAGGGACCACAAAGGCCTCCGCCACCATCCAGTCCCCGGAGGCCTTACACACAAACGGAAGACCCAGCGGCTCCTTTAACAGGTCCGCACCGCGCGCACACACCAAGTGGAGGGGAGCCCTTTCCTTAGGCTAAAACTTGAGGCTATTTCCTGAGCAACTGTGACTAGCGCGTGCACTGGTTCGTTCTGAAATAAAAGTGGAATCGAAACGTTTGCCCTTTCATTTCCCCCAAATTACCTCCCCGCACCACACACACACACACACACACACACACACACACACACACACAAACACCCTTTCTGCTTAGACCTTGGTCTGCTGCAGGAGAGCACCCTGGTTTCAGGCTAGAACCCTGAGCCCAGGACTCCTGATGTGAGGGAAATACTAGGCACCTGCCAGTGTAAACCTGTTGGGACCATGGGTCCTCTCTGGGCCTTACTGAGCATTTCCATTTGACAGAGGCGTTTCCCTTTGTTCTAGTTACTTTCTTGCGTAGATGACCAAAACCAACTGGCCTCAACAAAGCCGTATTTATGGATTTTCCTATTGGAACAGCCATCTCATCTGTCACATTCAATGGAGGCGGAGGGCGTGGCGACCTGGGTGGGCAAAGGAGAAGAACACATGGCTGTTAGATACTTGTATTTTCTGTCCTCCCTGATTTTAGTATATCAAGGAGGTGATGTTGTCATGCTGTTTCCTCCCCTAAATACATTAAAGTTATGAGCAATTAGGCTTATTATACAGTTACACCATAGGGTTTTTGGTGTTTTTTTTTTTTTTATAAATATGTTTCCATAGAAATGACCAGGGTTAAATGTGAAATACTAAAATGCAACTTTTCCTTCTCTTGGGTCTGTATCGGTAAGCATCGTTTCACCATCCATAAGCCATATTTATGTTACCCAGAGAGCACACCTACATATTATAAACAGAAGCAGAGGTTTCGCAATGATGCAGTTAAATCAGATGAGAATCTTGACACTAAAGCTTACTTTGAGATTTGAATTTTCTATGAATCCTATTAATGCCTTCAGAATTTTTATTTTGCTTAGTGGACAGGTATATGGAAGATATCTAGAGCAAGATTTAAAACAATGTAACACGTATAGGAGTATTTTTAAGCCATTTTCTTTATAAATGTATGAAAACATGATGTTTTCTTATGTGTAAGTTACAAATTCTCAGTTTTTTGGTGGCTATGCTATGACAATGAGTATATTTAGAATTTTGAAAGCACAATAAAATATGGCTATATGGTTTAACAGTAGTTATGCATTTTAATCAGATTTAGAATGTATCCTACCCATTATCAATTTAGATTGCTGTTAAATACAGAGATGGAAAATTATACATCATAGAGAATTGTATAAAAAATTTTAAAAAATTAAATAATCAAGTTATTTGCTTGTACTGGCTATGTGTTTTCCCCAGAGAAGGCCAAACTATCTAAAAATATACAAGTACAGTGATGTGAAAACTTAATTCTGCCAAATCACTAAGAATATTGGTACATTCTACTTTGAAAAACTATTAATTTTAAATTAAACATCAATATTTTAATGTCCTAATGTATCTCTAAATAGCTCTAAAGAGTGTTCTTAATCTATTCAAATGTTGACAATTTAAATTATTCCAATACATTTTTGTGATAAAATGAAACAAATCATATGGATGTTTTTTCAAAATATATACTTTTATCAATTTCAGAGAGGAAGGAAGAGGGAGTGAGATAGAAATATCAATGATGAGAATCATCTGCTGCATCCTGCTTGCAGGATGGAGATGACCGGGTCAGGTGCCCTGATAAGGATTCTCACCGTGACCTACTGATTCATAAATTGATGTTCAACCACTAAGCCACACCCGGATGTTTCCTTTTTTTAAATAAAATTATCTCAAGGATTATGTGCCCTTAAAAAGGAAATACTATTAGTTAAACTAGCCTTTGCAATCCAGGTGTTCATTTTTATTTTATTTTTTCCCCAAACATACTTTTTGATGGAGCCCATCTTGTCTTGGGTACAGTTTAATATCTGGACCAGAGAACATAGTTCAGGGCACTGAAGCAAGTCATTGATTTCCAATCCAGTTAGTACCACTGAGGGATTATTACTCAGAGCTCCCCAGAACATTGGCCCATCAGATTCTTACTGCCTGGAGGCAGGTGACCAGTTGGAGGAATTTAATTTTAAAATGTTCCTTGGGAGATTCTGATTCCCTTCTCCAGACCTCACCCTCAGCTCTAAGGAGGATCACGGTAGTCAGTCGTGCAAGACACTTTCAGTTTCAACTTCTTATGAAAAACTAAATATATGAAAAAACCTTGTTATATTTCATTAAGTTCCAAACTCCTCTATCTTCATTTTTGGTCTGTGAGAAACTGTCTACCAATGTTTATAAAATGTACATCATACTTTTTTGATTTAGTAAGAAATGGCCATTCATTATTCATGAGAAAGGATGCCAAACATTTAATGGCAAATAAAATCCTAAGTAACAGATTCCAGACAAAAAGTTCTAAGTGGATAAGAGCCAAAAATGCTTCACTGTAAACTCAGCATCTACTTACACTCCCAACAATGTAACCATTTCCCAAGAACTTTAAATTCCCCTTTTTTAAGAAAAAGATAAATGGTCTAGATGGAGGGAAGATAATGAAAGGTCTGATAGTAAATATTTCAGGTGCTGGAGGCCAAGAGTCAATATGGAGGATATTATGTAGGTGTCTATATAACTATTAAGATGTAACCATTTGGAAATGTAAAAAATATCCTTTGCTCTAAGGCCAGACAAAAATAGGTAGTGGGCTGAATTTGACCAACTGACTATAGTTTTTCCACCTCTGATTTAAACCATAAAAACATGTTAACAAGCAGAAGAAATCTCTGAATCTACTTCAAGTATTTTCTTGGTTTCCTTTCACTTTTCAGATGGTCCTTTTTGGAAGTCATGGCTTCTAAAGGAAGAGAAAAACCAATCTTTATTTCAGAAAAAAACATGAAGTCAAGGCATACATATTAGAACAGTACCTAAATACTTGATTTAATCATCTATGTTACCCTTTTATTAGCCCTGGCAAAACTAGTCATTGGATCAAATTACTGGATTTGATTTTAGGTATTTTAACTGCATTGGAACATAAAGATGGATTCAAAAAGAAAAAAAAATCTAGGATGACTCAATGTCTATTAAAAACAAACGAAAACAGCTTTGTAAAAACTATGTGCCTAGAGTTAAGCAGACCAAAAAACAAATACTGATTTGAAATGCCTAAGTGCTACACAGTGTATTCATTAGCCCTACTCTGTTTTACTGAAAGATCAGAGATAAACATTGGGATCAAAATTTTGGTATGAGATTTGAAGATGATATAATGACATTGATAGTTGATAAATACTGGAGTAATTTCCTCTAGAATCTGTCAATCATCATCTTGTATAAAGATTACATGTATCTTTAGTATGCTTATATCTAATTTACCTATAGTAAGACAGGCATTCATTGATTTATTCATTGATTCATTCGTTCTCTAGTTAATCTTATTTTTAAAGAGCATAGTCTGTGTGTTGGACTTGGAAAATGGAAAAGTGAGTGATATAACCATGTGGGAGGATTTGATCCTCGAACCCACACACACTTTTGAATCCTGCACCCAGCACCAAGTGTCAGAGCAGGTTCCTCCTCGAACCCTTGCTCGCTGTGCTAACTATTGGGAACTCAGTCCCTCCTTCATTCTCTGCTCGCTGTGCCCAGCTATGCCGACTGTCAGGTCAGAGCCCCTCTGCCAGGGGCTGCACTTTCTTGGATGCCAGGTGGTAGATGAAGAAGCCGTGAGAAGTTGTGGATGTGTAAGAGAGTATAGTAGGAGCTAGTGGCCATGTAGTCATTGCTAATTCGAATTAGACAAAACAGTTCTTCAAAGCAAAGTCGCACGCATAGAGCAGGTAGCCACACACCAGCTAGGTAACAATACAGCATTCCCACATAGCAGTAGCAGCCTCTGTACACACAGCAGCAGCGAGCCTTACATAGGAATAGCCTCACCAAGCAGTGGCACTGGCTGGTCAGTCACAACTTTACACTACTTGGACAAAAGAGGCTTCTTTCCAAATAGTGACCTCAATCTTTTGGGTTATAGGAGGGCACACTTGTGCCGTGTACATACGGATTACCGAGGCCTTGCTCTTGCACCTGTGTAGAGTCCTTGGGCACCCTGATTAAGATTCCCACACTCACAGTGGCCTTGAACAGCCAGCATACTCTGAACAGGGTCCCCACAAATCATTACCTTCAAATAAAGTCTAGAAACATCTGAATATTTTTAGTCTTATTTTTTCTTGATTTTCTTGTCTGTCACTCAAACATGGGAACATTTGACTGTTCTATAACATATACTGATCTTCTGGTTTTGACATCATTGTATGTACTTGAGTATGCTAATGACAATTGAGTGGTTATGGTTTATGTAAGCAAACATTTTGCTATAAACTAATTATGCAGTTTTCAAAGTTTCTTAATCTTCCCAATCCTCAACAGTATAAGGAGTAATAATGCTGTAATATGTTGAATAGTACCGAACACAGATCTTGAAAAATAACATTGATAAATGGTAGCTTTTATTTTTTATTTTGTCCTAGAACCAAAAGTGTTTCAACTCTTCCCTTCCCCAGATCACATGAAAGATATGAAGCTCTCCTTTAAATAGCAGTAGCTAATTGAAGTGCATATACTACACCGGTGCAAATGTTCCTTCATCACTCTAGGAAAAGTAGAAACCTCATTATCATTTTCACTCTTTTTTATTTCCCTCAACTCCTATTTGTTGTTTGAAAATGCAACATATGTTGTCTGTGTTCATTTCATCAAAACGAATGAATGCAAACAAAGTAGAATGCTGTGTTTTAACCAGATTTTCATATTCATGAGGCTAAGTAAATTGCTATACCCTTGCACACATAGGTTTTAATATATTAGTGGTACTTTATAGAATAAATGCTGTTCAATATTTCCAAAATTCTTTTCTCTGTCATTTCAGTTGAATAGTACAATGCCCATTTGAAATAGGAAGGGCCTTTCTGGCACAGTCCCCCAACCGTGCCAGCTTAGTGTAAAGTGTACAATGTGTAGATTTGATGCATTTATACATTGTGAAGTGACTGCCACCGTAGATACCATTAACTGCCACCACCATCCTGCCACCAAGTGACCATTTCCTTTTTGGGCTGGGAACATTTAAGATCTACTCTCTTAGCAACATTCAAGCATATGATACAGTATTAGTAGCTACTAGAAGCCCGTTTGTGCACGAAATTTGTGCTTGGGTTGGGGGGTGCTCAGCCTGGCCTGTGCCCTCTCACAGTCCGGGAGCCCTTGAGGGGTGTCCTACTGACAGCTTAGGCCTGCTCCCCAAGGGCAGTCAGATATCTGTGCTGCCTCGGAGTCATGGGAAGCTCCTGCCACCTCCACTGTGCTCCCCAGCCATGAGCCTGTCTTCTGGCTGAGCCACACTCTCCCACCAGGGGGAAGCTCCCGCATTGAGCATCTGTCCCCTGGTGGTTCCCCAGTTCCATCAATTTGCATATTAGCCTTTTTTTTTAATATAGGATAATCAACTTGGTAATCTTATAACTGATTGTCTGTACCCTTTGAGCAATAGCTGCTTATTTCTCCCACACCCAAGCCTTGGTCACTGTCATTTTCTGTTTCTCTGAGTTTATTTGTATTAGATTCCACATACAAGTGACCTCAGTGTTTTTTTATTTTATTCAATTTCATTTATTAAATATTTATTGATTTTAGAGAGAGAGGAAGGAAAAGGGATAGCGAGATAGAACTTGGATGAGAGAGAAACATCCATCAGCTGTACACCCCCTTCTGAGGGCCAAGCACACAACCTGGGTATGTATGTGGGCTTGGTCCCCTGGTTTATAGGTCGATGCTCAACCACTGAACCACACTGGCCGGGCTCAATTTTATTTTTTTAATGATAAAGTCAGCGTTATCATTGAAATCAGTACTTCAATCCAGCTCTTTTGGTGCCATTTACTACTGCTTTTAAGGTAGAAATAGGAGCTATGTAGTATACATACAAAATTGAAACCATATTAATTTTTGTACCCAGAAACTTCCTCAATACAAATAAACAAATTAATATTGAGATTTTTAAAAATAGGTAAACTGGATAATTGTTAAGATCAAGACCTTTTTTTATAAAAAGATAGGCCAGTCAGCCTGAAAGATGGAAGAAGGCACAGTACATTAGCTGATAAGTATATCACCGACATTTGAAGTTATTTTTTTTTAGGTAAAATTAAATATCTGAATGTAAACCCTTCACATACTCACCAGTGAGCACTTGCAGAACCTGAGCCATGGCTGGTGAGAACTATGGAGCTCAGTTGATAAATCTGGTCTTATTTCATGGTTTTACTTTGATGAGCTGAGGCAACCATGGAATTCAAGCTGGGTCTTTGTTTTCCTAGCATTCTGCATTTTTTTTTGAGAATTAAAAAAAAATCATAGATGCATATTATTGGGTGAGTCATTAAAATGAGCACCAGAGGATAACTCAGAAAATCTGTATTCTTCTTAACATAACCCAGACCTAATTATGGCCAACATTACCTGGACATTGGTGTAGTTTGCAAGGAACGAATGTACTTTTGACTCTTTCCATAGCAAATGTTTCTCTTCATGGTGTTGGAAAGTGATAGTTCTGCGTGGATGTTCTGCGGACGTCAACAGGAAAACACTTAGAGATCTGTATAGCTGGGCCAGTTCAGAGGCTGACAACTCAGAAGACCTGAGTACTTGCAGCTTTTCCTTTTGCTATTTTGCCACTTTGTTCATTAAAAAAGGAAACAGTAGGGGGAATGGTGCATTTGTATATGCCTATCAAAACCAAATGCTTTTTTTCTATAGCAAAGATATTGAGATTAAAGAAATTTCTACTCCAAGTAAAGGTAAACACTTGGAAATATTTATTACTTGTTACTGCATCTTTGCTTTTATTGTAAATCCTGATCTATTTGCCCATCATTAATGAATCATGAAATATGAAATTATTTCATTATTGAAATTATTTGTGGTCAATCTTCAAGTCACTCAAACCTTTCAGTCCTTATGTCCCAGTCACTGTTAGCACTGTGGCTGATGGGCCAGTTCTCTATTCCTTCTGCACACTAACGTTTTACGTGTGTTAGGATAACAAGAGCCTGAGCTTAGATGGATCTTTTTTTCTTCACTCTCCCCACCCTTCCCATTAACTTAAATACGGCTCAGCTTTGAGAGAGGGCAAAACTGATGATATTTCTTAAGGGAAGCCTTCCTTTACTTCCAAAACTGTACTTACATCTCACTGTACATGCAGCAGTATATAATTATCTTATTTCTATTGCTTGATTATCTCTCTTGTCTCACTAGACTCTAGCCTAGAGGAGTGGATTGGCAACCTTTTGCATTTCATGGCACACATAAACTACTAAAATTCTGAGGCACACCAAAAAACATATTTTTTTGTCAATTTTATAAAAAAATAGGTATAATTTTGACTCATTCATACCAGATGGCTATTGTTGTGTTGGCTATTGTCATTTTTTATTGACAATCTAAGGGAAAAGAGGTCATTGTTCTTGATTAAATAATCAAGTGTTGCATGTTTTAAAAATTCTTGTGGTACACTGTTTGAAAATTGGTGGCCTAGGGGAAAGCCCTCCCACTCTCTCTCTCTATATATAGATATATATGCACATATATGTACATATGTATATATAGTGAATACACATGTGCTCTATTCTCTGGAAATTAAAATGTGAAAGGTAATACATATATATATTTTATAATTCATATATCTATATATCTAGATATCTATCTATCTATATCTGTCTATCTATCTGACACTTACATATGGGTCTACACTTAATTTTCACAATAACCACCATAGAAAATAGATGTCTATTATTCTCATTTTCTAAATAGCGGAAGTGAAGCTTCAGTACTTTAAAACTGTCTCAAACTACTTAGCTATTAATCATCAGAGAAGGAATGTGGACACAGATAGGCTTGTAATGGTCATGTTATGTGTTTCCCCCCAAAGAGCAGGACCTATGACCTTCTCCTTCCCAAAGACAACCAGTTGAGTATGGAATGGACAACAAAGACGTGTGTTAGGGCCACCGTTTTTGTTTTTGTCTCCCCTGAACTTTCCAAGAACTTGCACAGGACAGGTTATTTAGCTTGTCATATTTATTTATTTATTTTATTGATTTCAGAGAAGAGGGATATAGAAACATCAATGAAAGTATATTGATCAGCTGCCTCCTGCACGCCCTCTAGTGGGGATCAAACCCACAACCCCGGGCATGTGCCTTGATTGGGAATCCAACTGTGATCTCCTGATTCATACATAGGTTGTTGCTCAACTACTGAGCCGCAACAGCCAGGCTGCTTATTATATTTTTAAAGGTGGTTTTATTCACCAACTGGCACATCTGCAGCAGGAAGTCAGAGCCTCAGAAATTTTGAGCAATTTGTTTTATTTTTAGAAGAGCTGTGACCAGAGGGACTCAAACGGTGAGTTGATGATGAAATGGGTGGCCAATAAGCAAATTCATTTGTCTGCTGAAGCTACTGAAGAGGGCCAATTTGAAATGTTTGTGTGTATGGTTTCAAAATCCAACCCATTACTAATGAAACACTCATGTGGTAAGCTGAACACAGTCAGAAAAAAAAATGCAATTATACATCAAGAGTAGCGTAACTTTTCCAAAATCCACGTCACGCATGCAAGCATTTACTGTTACTGTTTACAGTCCTTGGATGATTGAACACATTGAATCGAAAGGACTGACCTTTACCGACTGAAATAGGATCCAAGCAGGAAGCCGTTGCTGCATGTGAAGGGCCTCGCTCCCTGGCAGCTCTCTCAAGCCAGAGTCTGCCTTCCAGGGATTCAGACTCATTGGGTTGGGTTTTTAGAAATTGAGAGCCATTCATGCCTCGCACCAACTCACAATATATATATACATTTTTAATTAAGATGCTGCATATAGTTATTATCTGTGTTTTATATTGGTAGATTTTAATTTTAATACTGATTGGACACAAACTAGCATTCATGATATCCCTTACAGCTTACTACAATGGAACATTCCAGGATTTATTAACAAGATGACACCTACATACTGTCTTTTGTAGGACATGCTCTGTGATAAGAGTTTTTAAAGGATCAGGACCTCTTTGAACTGTCATTGATCAGGTTAATTGTGTGACGTCTGTTGACCTTTTCGGCCCGAGACCACACCCTGTTTTGAGATTCCTTTCTCAGATGCCTGTATTCGGGATCTCCCACTGCAGAATACTCATTTTTTTCATACTTCCAAAGGAAACATATTTACCTCAAAGCCAGCAATCCTTGTGGAATACTAAACTTACTTAAAAAGTGTATAATAGCTGGAGCTCAAGTTCAGAATATTAATTCAGTTTTTTGTACATTCACATTTTGGAGTTAAAGAATATCTCCTTAAGTAAAGAGTTTTTAGAAATGCTGTCTGGATATTTCCAACAAATTGTATATCTTTATTAAAAATCTTTTATATGTGTTTATTGATGTCAGAGAGAGGAAGAAAGAAGAGAGAAATAGAAGCATAAAGGATGAGAGAGAATCACTGATCAGCTGCCTCCTGCACATGGGAGCTGCCCCTGCTTTATGGGTTGATGCTCAACCCCTGAGCTATACTGTCAGACTATACCTTGTTATTTAAAATAAATAAATAATAGAACAAAATTTTGACAGTAACATTTGAGTGTTTGATTTTTAGTAGGGAATTTGTAAACTCATGGGGGAAATATTTGTAACTAATTCATTCCTTCACTTATTTTAAAACATACATGCATTTATTGTATGCATGCATGTTCTACTCCAGGCACTTGGATTAGGCACCAGTGATTAAAAAACCAAACATCAAAAATCATAAAACAAAATCAGAAATACTACCACACACACACACACACACACACACACACACACACACCCCTTTGGGGGAAGGGTAAATGGTGCAAATAAATGATCAGTTTAAACTATAGTAAATAGCCATCTCTAAATGAATTGCCACTTGGAAATATTTTCATGTATAAATAGTTTTTAAACAGTTATTGTAGATACAAATGCATAGAATGCAATTATTTGCCTTTTTTCCCCAGGTGAGAGTTTGTTTTCAATGACCATGTGGCCTGGAATTCTATTGTTTATTATTCCGTTTGCACTGTAAATTCTGTTCAGTTTAATGTATTAAATCAAGTCTCACTAAACTGTTTATTATAATTTCTCCAATTATCTTTTCCTCTGATAAGGGACAAAGATGAAGAATGGGCTACAGAAAGAAGGGAAATGTGTCCCAAAAGATTATTAATTCAAAGAGATCAATTTTACCTCCTGAAGTCTTTGTTCAGATGCTAACTTCTACAGGCACCCTCCATGCTGACTACATCTGGCATTGCATCCTGCCTCTTACTCCTAGATCCTGCTCTCATCCCTTTATCCTCATCTACTTTTTTTTATCATCTGTCACCACATCATAGGTTATAAAATTTGAGCATATATTATACTTATTGCTTGTTTCTGCCAGCTAAAATGTAAGCTCTGTGAGGACAAAGAAATTTATTTTGTCCATTGGTATATTTAAAATGCTTAGAAAAGTCCCAGGGCATAATAAATGCTCAAATATTTGTGAAAAAAACTCCTTTCCCTGAGGTGGGGTGTGGAGTGGGGATGGTGGAGGGCATTGGTGGGAAAGAATTAAGAGTGACCCAAAGTTCCCAAAGATTTTAAAGATAAATATAATAAACAAGGAATCCTAAATATTTTGAATAAGTCATTGGAATTCAGTGCAAAAGTTTTAATGGAAGTGATTATTTCCTTTCATGTCCTACTGTTTAATTTATATTTCAGCCTCCCTCCAGGGAGCATGTTGGGTTAATCAGTTCAGGAAGCAAAGCTTAAAAGATAAGGGAGCTTATTTTATTAAAAAGAAAGCTAGGAAAGAAAGGTTGCCTTGACTCATGGCTAGGGGGATTCTGAGGAAGCGACCATTCATCTATTTTATTTAGAGGGACTTTGTATTCTGTTAGTACGACATTCACATAGTGATTGCTATGGATTGGTCCTTCCAAGAAACTGAGACTGTTACTTAAATTTATGTCATTTGATTTATCCCAACTGTAAGAAACAGAATAGGGCACAGTAAGATCATGAACTAACTTGTACTTTGTTATATATTTAATTAAAATCAATTTATATTTTATTAGGATGCCCTAAATCAGAGGCTTTGAAATTTCAGTCTGCAGAGCAATGCTGTTTCATAACAAGATATTAGTGACAACGTGAGAAAAATTAGTCTATCCATGTCCTTTGGATTGGCAACTCCATTTCCAGGCATTTATCCTATTTTAAACAGAAATATACATTTTTAGCTACAAAACATTCATCGCAACATTGTTTGCACTTGTGAAAAATAAGAGCAATCTAAATATCTACTAAAACTTTAAATGTGTATAGAATACAATTTTATGCAGTCAAGGTATAGAAATATATTTAAAAATAAATGGATGTCTATCAAATATTAAGTAAAGAAAGGGGGTTTGAAAACATATTATCTAGTATATGTTATTTATACAAGCATATTCAAGTGTGAACAAGTTGAATATAATATCAACAGTGGGTATCTCAGGATAGTAGAGGATTTTTTTTAAATTTTAATAAATCTTTACTGTTCAGTACAATTATTCCTTCTCCTTCCCCACCATATCTCCCCTCCACCTGGTTCCCACCCCACCCTCTGCCCTTAACTTCCCCACAATGTCCTCATCCATAGGTGTATGATTTTTGTACAGTTTCTCCCTGCATCCTCCCTCACCTCTTTCCCCTAAGAATTATCAGTCCATTCCCTTTCTATGCCCCTAATTCTATTATATTCACCAGTTTATTCTGTTCATCAATTTTTCAATTCACTTGATTTTTAGATTTACTTGTTGATAAATATGTATTTATTATTCATAATTTTTACCTTTACCATTTTCTTCTTCCTCTTCTTAAAGAATACCTTTCAGCAGTTCATAATAATACTGGTTTCATGTTGCTGAACTCCTTTAGTTTTTTCTTATCTGTGAAGCTTTTATTTGTCCATCAATTCTAAATGATAGCTTTGCTGGGTAGAGTAATCTTTGTTGTAGGTTCTTGCTATTCATCACATTGAATATTTCTTGCCCCTCCTGACTGGCCTGCATAGTTTCTGTTGAGAAGTCAACTGACAATTGTATGCATGTTCCCTTTAGGTAATTAACTTTTTCTCTTGCTGCTTTTAATATTCTCTCTTTGTCTTTTGCTCTTGGCATTTTAATTATGATGTGTCTTAGTGTGGTCCACTTTGGATTCCTTTTGTTTGGGGTTCTGTGTGCTTCCTGGACTTTTCAGTCTATTTCTTTCACCAGGTGGGGGAAGTTTTCAGTCATTATTTCTTCAAATAGGTTTTCAGTATCTTGCTCTCTCTCTTCTTCTGGCACCCCCATAATTCTGATGTTGGTATGCTTGAAGTTGCCCCAGAGGCTCCTTCCACTATCTTCACATTTTTGGATTCTTTTTGCTTTTTGCTTTTCCAGTTGAGTGTTTTCTGCTTCTTTGTATTTCAGATTTTTGACTTGAGTTCCTTTAGTCTGCTATTAGGTCTCTGTATAATATATATTTTTTTTATTTCAGTCAGTGTATGTTTAATTTTTAGTTGGTCCTTTTTCATCTCCTCTTGGGTCTCGCTAAATTTATTCATCTTTTCTAGGAAATTCTTGAAAAATCTTATAACCGTAGTTTTGAACTCCATATCCAGTCATTTGTTTTCCTCCATTTCTTTTGTTTGTGATCTGTTCTTTAATATCCGCATATTTTGCTGCTTCCCCGAGTTGGCAGAGTAGCTTTGTGTGCTAGCTGTCCTATGTGGCCCAGTAGCTCTGCCCCCTAATTACCTGAGGTGGACACTCTTGGTGCACCCTTTTGTGAACTGTGTGTATAGTCTTGTTGTAGTTAATTCTTGATTGTTGTTGGAGGGGGGATTGACTTCCAAGACATTTGGTTCTGAGGATCAGCTGTGTCTGAGCATGCAGGCTTGTCTTCAGACCTCTGCCTTACTCTCACGTGTTTCTGGAACTCTGCCTTTTGGTTCCCCTGAGTTTCCTTGTACTCGAAGGACCTGTATGAGTCTGGGTACCCAGGGTCTCACCCAAAACTGGGGTTCAATGCAGTTGGACCTGGATTTCAGTGCTGTTGTGAGGATCTGTTTTCCTCCCACTAGAGGAAGCCAGTGGCATAATCAGCAGTCAGTGCTCAGTTTGTACACTTTCATGTGCATTTTTGCACTTTCGCGAGCCCCAGACTTCTGTCTTCTGCAGCTCCCCTAAGTTTCTGTGCACTCCTTCCTTTTCACAACAGTCCAGACTCCCCCTATGTGTATAGTCTGGAGCTGGGGTTCAGTACAGTTGGGATTTTCTGTCGGGAGCTAGAGGAAGTCAGCCAGACCCACCGCCACCCATTCTCTCCATGAGTGTGTCTTCATACCTCAGCTTTTTACAACTCCTCTGAGTCTTCGGGAGTCCTCTTTACTTTTAGTTGTAGAATTTTCACTCAGCCAACTTTCCTGTGGTTCTGGATGGTGTCCGTTCTGTCTTTTAGTTGTAGTTTTGAAATTGTGCGAGGCAGCAGCTTAGTTGTTCACCTATGCTGCCATCTTGGTTTCTCCAATAGTGGAGGATTTTTTTAAAGTTTTTTCTTAAACAAATGGACCCTGACTGACCATGGTCTGACTTAAGATTTTTTTTTGACTTTGTGATAGAAGGAGAGATATGCATTCAGTAGCAACCACATTTCAAATTTTGAATTTTGATCTTTTCTCAGGTAAGTGATGCAGAGAGTGGCAGTGAGCTTAGCCAGCTGCACAGTGGCAAAGGTGAACAACTAGTACTCTGCACTGTGTTGCCAGCATTTTCCAGATGCGGTAGTCCATAAGTTAAATACAGTATTCAACACTTTATTATAAAATAGGCTTTGTGTTAGATGATTTTTGTCCAATTGTAGACTAGTGTAAGTATTCTGTGCACATTAAGGTGGTCTAGGTTAGGTGTGTTAATTGCATTTTCAACTTAAATATTTCTACTTATATTTTCAACTTTTGATGTTTATTTATTAAATGCCCATCATAAGTCAAGTAGCATCAGTATTTTGTAATTTTATACAAGTAGAAATTAAATGCATAAGGTGTATAATAGCATTTATCAAAAGATAAGTCTGTGTTTATAGATTATATTGTTATGATTTGTGGATATTTAACTGACTTTGAGTATTAAAAAGATTTGAGGTTTTTGAAGATGTGTTTGTGTATGTGCAGCAAAAGGGAAAAGGATTTCACATAAAATTTTTGAATATATAATATGGGAAGTACTATGGTCATTAGTATTATATATATAATTTTTCAACTGCTTAGAACATACATTTGAACTTTATCTCTTTACACTTGTGGAAGATGGGTTTTACAATTGCTCCCATTTTAGAAAAGAGGGTTTTTAATGCTCAGGTGCTTTATTTGATTTGTTCAAGTTCATTTGGATTGTGGGCTCTGAAACTCAAATTTCTGTGCCTATGAAATTATGCTGTTTTGTTGTGTGTTTTTTTTCCCCCCCACTTGCACTACTATGCATAACTGCCAGAAAATAAATGGTATGTTCTGAAGAATGGGGTTTTTCAAGACCATCTCTATCCCACTTGGACCTGAGACATGCCACTAGTTGAAACTGTTCCCTCGAGCAGACATTGGAAAAGCCACGGGCAGCAGCTGTGATAGCATAGCTCCTGAGGAATAAAAAGTGGTTGTGATTCCATGTGGCCGGCCTTGGCAGCATTTAAGGAGCTATTTCGAGCTACTGTGTTGAAAGTTTACCTAATAATAGTGCTAGTTTCTCTCGTATTCTCCTGGCAGCATATAAGGATTTAGAAGATTTAGACTGAGAGTCAGAGATTGATATCCAAGCTCCACGTATTTTTGTGACTTTAACACTGAAAACTGTATCTGGGAACTTGTCATTTCTCTTCTGCTGCTGGCAATATCTTGGACAATAGATTTTCCTTCCACTTTGGATACTAGTTTGAGAAAAATAATCCACATCCTATCACAATAGATGTATATATACACTCATGACAATTATTCACAGTTACTATAATTAATACTGTATATTTTGAGCTACTGTATGTAAAAAGCTAAGGATATGTCAGTATCATTTTGGTGCTCTTTCCTTCTCTCACACCCTCCATCCAGTCTCTCAGCAGGTCATGTTGAATTTGCCTTCAGAATATATCCCAACATGGACCACTTCTCACTCCCTTTTCTGTTTCTGCTCTGAACTAACTCAACAGCATTTCTTGCCAGAATATTGGCAGTAACTTTCTAACTGGTTTTGTTGCTCTATTCTAGACAACTTGGGTCCATTCTCAACGCAGTAGCAGGATTGAACCCTTTAACCATGTTCTCTAGTCTCTGTGCTCATATCAGAAGTGCCAGGACCCTCCATCTTTTTCAAGTAAATGTCAGAGTCATTCCAAGGTCCAACCTCATGTTACCTCTCTGATCCATTCCCTTACAGCTACTCTGCAATGCCTTGTTCCAGCCCCAACCTCTGCTGCTCCCACAACTCCCCAGGCTGCTCCTGGCTAGTCCTTTGCATGTATGCTTCCCTCTGCCTAGAACACACTTCCCCGCTGGCTCATGGCTCACTCCCAGAGCTCCTTCAGACTTTAAACATTTTTTGGTTACTTAGTGAGCTTACAATTATTGTACTTGAATTCCTTACCCCACTTTATTTTTCTCCAAACTTACCATTATATTTGTCACTTGTAAGTTTTATGCCTCTTCTGTCTGCCTTACTGGGATATGAATGTTCCAGATAATCAGGTATTTTCGTTTACTTTACTAAATACTGTATTCCCAGTGCCTAGAACAATGCTTGACATATATAAGGACCAAACAAGTTAAACCAAAAGTTATTTCTGGTTATATTTAATATCAGGTGTTGGATTGAGTGTTAAAGTACAATAGAAATGTTAGCCCTGCTAAAATATACTTATCTATGTTCTTTTAATTTGGAGAGGTGAGTGTGAAATAATTTCCTCTTAACCACCAAACACATTTATTTAAACAAATTTACCAAAAAGAAGTTATATTTCAGATATAAAGTCATTATTTATACAATCATTGTAACTATAGCACCTATTCTTTTATTCCAGCTTTTTTTCCCTGTCTCTTTCATTTTTGTTTTCCAGAAAAGAGGCACAGTTAGATGAAGAAGGACAGTTTCTTGTCAGAATAATATATGATGATTCTAAAACTTATGATTTGGTTGCTGCTGCAAGCAAAGTCCTCAGTAAGTTCAATATGACTTTCCTTGGGCCAAGTTACACATACAAGTGCAAAGGAATCCATGGTCCATTATATAGTGGCTAAGAGGCCTGGTGCACGAATTTGTGCACCAGTGGGGTCAGCTGGCCTGGCCTGTGGGATAGGGCCAAAACCAGCTCTCTGACATCCCCCAAGGTGTACCGGATTGCAAGAGGGTGCAGGGTGCATGATTGGGGTTGGGGGGGGAGGGGGATGTGAGAGGTTAGCCAGCTGGGAAGAACTATGGGAGGGCTCCAGGGCATCTCTGGCCCATCTTGCTTAGTCTGGATCTGCCAGACCTCAGCAGCAAGCTAACCTACCAGTTGGACATCTGCCCCCTGGTGGTCAATACACATCATAGCAAGCTGTTGAGTGTCCTTAGCATATTATTAGCATAATACATTTTGATTGCTTGAATAGCTGACAGGTCAATTGGACACTTAGCATATTATTAGGCTTTTACTGGTATTATATAAGATGAACAGAGATGTAGGTTATGCATTGCACAACCCTGATGGGGAAGACATTTATGTATGTTAGGCTCGGGCTATGCTCAGTCTATTTCTTGAACTCTTTAGAGAATAGAGGTGCTCTCTGCCCCTCCCCACAAAAAGCTATATATTGGGGAAGAAAAAGCAAATTATCACTTCTTAATGTAAAGTTCAATAATGTAATAACAGTTTACTATGTCAATAGCACGGAATTGCACAAGTGTAATAATTACATTGTGGAATGCAGAAAATATGATTCCCAAACCTCCTTTATAACAAGTTTTGTTAGCTATTAGCTATTGGTAAAAGAAACAGGAAATAGATTTATGTCAGACAAAACTTATGCAATGAAGGCAAAGTTAAAAAAATTTCTTTATAAAAAAGTCTTTCTGAAATTAGTGTCTCTTATTCTCAGAGTACTTGGATAGAATAGAAAGAAACTTTTAGCTTTGCCAAATATAACTAGAGGAGCAAATACAATCTGTTACAGAATATAAGAATTACAAAGAAAAATGGTAAATTGTTAATAATAAGAAAATATCCAATCTCATTTGTAATAAAAATTGAAACAAGTATGATTTATTCATAAACATTTGTCAATTTTTGAAAATTAAATATCTAGTGCAATCAAAGATAGAGTTTAAAAATAAAACAAATACTTAAAAGTATTTAAACCCTTTAATAATTTTTCAAGGAAATTATTAGTTTTATTTGCATTAAGATTTATGTGCTTTCACTTCATAGTTACTTATAGTATCAAAAATTAGAAAAACCTACATTTTGAATAAGGGAATTGATTCAATAAAATGTTACATATCTATGTTGGGTGAGGTAGTGATTGAAATTACAGAAAAAAATATTAAATTTTTAAGAAATAATAATTGGATATAAACAAAAAAAACAGGATATTAGGGTACATACTATATGCAACCAACTTATTAATATGTGTATTTAGATAATAAAAAAAAATCTTTTTACACCAAAATATTATCATGTGCGTTCTGGATGATTTTCAGGATCTTCCTGTATTTTTCAGAAAAAAGTAAGTTTTAAATTAAATATACATTTAAAAATGCTTAAAATTAATTAACTAGTTTGTCATGGAAGCTGAGAAACTGACTGCTTTGCTAGTACGTACAAATTTACAGTGTTTACATGGCCTTCTCAGATTTCATTGTATTTTCCTAGCCAGAAATTTTTCATGTGATGTATATTCACTACACACAAAAATTGGGGATCTTTAACAATTTGTTATTATGCACTTACCTTCCTTCTTCCCATTAATAATATTCTGTGTATAATATATTTTGTTTTTATTATTCTTTTAAACCTATAAAATAGATCTCAACGCTGGAGAAATCCTCCAAATGTTTGGGAAGATGTTTTTTGTCTTTTGTCAAGAATCTGGTTATGATACAATCTTGCGCGTCCTGGGATCTAATGTCAGAGAATTCTTACAGGTAAGTGATTTGAGGTCTTGTTAAAAGCGCTGAATTCATGATTCTAGCATCCTGTTGTTCAGCCATCTGCATCAGAGCGTCTAGCTGCTGAAATGAAATCATAGTGACATTTTTTTCCCAATTCAATAAAATAATAGTTATTAGGTCTTGAATACATTTTTAGTATTTTTGCTTCATATTTTTTCTCTAACTTTTGCTTCCTATAAATATACAAGTTGTAAATTAATGTTCTTTGAAAAACTCATCAGGCCTATTGGGGTATATCAAACTGACTTTTTAAAAAATGTTTTCATTGATTTCAGAGAGGATAGGAGAGAGTGAGAGAGAAAGATAGAAACATCAATGATGAGAATCATTGGTAGGCTGTCCCCTGCACATCTCCTACTGGGGATTGAGCCTGCAACCCTGGCAAGTGCCCTGATTGGGAATCAAACCATGACCTCCTTCTGACTTAACAACTGAGCCACACTGGGCAGGCCCAACTGCCTTCTTTTTTTTTTTTAATGTTTGTATTTGATACTAGTTTTGGTTTTATGTTTGCTCTTATTTTTTTGCAAAGCATTCCTAGTTTGTGTAGCAAATTAAATAGTGCATTAGTATCTATGACTTTTTACAGGGAGCTTGTCGTTTAGGAAAAAACAAGCTGGCTTTCAGGTGCTCTGTCGACAAAGCAAATTTGAGAACTATGGCTCTGAGTTACATATGAATTAATCTACTAGAGAAAGGGAAGTAAGAGAACTTGCAAAGGCAATCTCAGGCGCAGGACAAGATATATAATGTCACCAAAGGCCTTCGTCTTATATTCTTGCTAAATTTACCTTACAAGATTTTTACTAGTGAAGCGCATATTCGATGAAAGACTATTTTTGGAGTGTCTGTCCTATTTTAAGCAGAGGCCATTTGTGAGACCTTCTTCTTGATGTGTTAATGTTGAAAATTATGTGATTGTTTGTAAAGGATATTTCCAAACTGGCTGCTGAGAGCCACCAGATCTTGCTGGAAAATGATGTCAGTGCAATAGTAGCTGAACCAAAGCCCAGTTTTGTGGGAATGTAAACGACTTCCAGTCCAGCTGCATTATTGATTTAACAGCCAAAATAAGAACTTCGGTGCTTAATCAAAATGTCTGTTGTTTACACAGTGACATTTTTCTTATAAACTTAAAACTGCAATAAATCAAGATGGAAACTGATTTGCGATCTCCCGCCACGGGTTTACCTAACTACTGGTGTCCAAAAACGCTGCCACTTCCAAACGAAGTGGCTGCCAGGAGATGTGTAAATTAAACGGGAACAGGCTGTATTTCAATGAATTATGTTAAATGGATTCAAGGGTGATATTTGAAAGTATTTTAAGACTTTGGATTTTGGAATACATCTTCTATTTTTTTTTTTTTTAATACTGTCACCTTATCAACAAAGTCTGAACTTGCATTTTCTCCATCTTAATTCCATCTTTCTCTCAATGGTCACATTTACATAGCACAGCAAAGGTTCAGATTGTTTTTGTTGTACTTTGGCTCCTGGTGGCCGGCTCAGGTTATCATGGTGCTGTGAGAGAGCAAGCCACCTCTGGTGTGTTCCTCCCTGTTCCAAGACTGCATTGTTCCAAGAGAATAGCCAATAGCTACATGGAGCTGGATTATGAGAGTTCTACCACTTTTCTTCATTTCTCTGTTTCTCTCATGACTCCTCCAATCTCTTCTCCATTCTATGACTAGAATGATTTTTCTGAAATACAAATATATCTAATCATACTATTAAAATTTATTTTATTTTATTATTATTATTATTATTATTATTATTATTATTATTGCTTAAACTCTTCAGTGAATTCCCATTGCTCATTGGGAAATACCAAAAATTGTTAAAATGACTGAAACTACTTACATTCCCTATACATTCTGCCTCTTCCTCTTCTGCAGCCCAACCAAACATAACTTTTTTTTTTAATCTTACCCTCTTTATCCTCTGAGCTTTTACATCTGCTCTTTCCTTCATCTAGAACACTGTTCATGCTCTTCTTCACCTCGATAAATTCTGTTTATCTTGGTGGTCAAATTACTTCTTCTGGGTCATTGGCATTTCTCATGTTTTCATAGTATATTTATTTTCCCAGCCATAGTTGTTCTCATTCTGTATTATCACTTCCTGTTTGTTGGACTGGAATGTAAACTTCATGAAGCCAGAGACCATGTATAATCTCTTAATGGTGGTATCTCCACAGATATAATCTGGGAATGAATATCTTTTTTCCTTCCTTCCTTCCTTCCTTCCTTCCTTCCTTCCTTCCTTCCTTCCTTCCTTCCTTCCTTCCTTCCTTCCTTCCTTCCTTTCTTTCCTTCTTGTTAATGAAGACGTGCTCTTTGCATAAAAATAGGAAGCAAATATGACCGTAGCTCAAGATTAAATGTTATTAAGAATAACAAAACCCCCTTTTAGATGAAACTATGTAACATTAGTTAGAGAAAAATCATAGATTGAATACAGAGGATTAGACAGCCACACACCAGACTGAGTTCCCTGAGTCGGAAGCTTTGAGTATTGCCTATCATTGATAGGATAATATATGGCTTTTGAGAATGGAACCTGTCAATCCACAGCAGAGCTACCCATTCATTTTTAGTTGTGTTCCGCTATTATTCCATTATATTTTCTTTACCTACCCAGTGATTTCATAGAGGTGAAATGAAATTAAAATAAGCACCAAAGGCTGCCAAAGCAATCTGAGAGAAGAGTTAGAATTTAAATGATAGGCCTGTTTAAATACGCGTAGAAATCTCAGTTGAATCATACTGCAAATATTCTGGCAGTGTTTGCTGGAAACACTGGCTTGTTCAGTGGGCAGTTTTATCCGTTCCTTCAATTCATATATGTGGGGGCTCCTCTGACAGGGCCTCTGTGCAGCCTGTAGTGGGATCTCCAGGTCAGGACAGCTCCAGATTTTGGCCTCCAAAATCTGATGCTCTGGCTAGCCTACCAGGAACAATCTAGGATTAATGACCAATCTAAAATCTAAAATGTTTGTCCAAAGTGTTATTTTGGGAAATGTGTGGATTTTCCTGAACAGCTGTGAAATTCTAATACTTCCCTAAATTATTAACAGTGTTTCTTAGGAAAATAAAATGCTCCATTCATTTTATTTTTAACTTTTGGATTTCCAAAAGCCCTGTTTTTTCAACATCCAAAATGTTAATTTCTGCAATGTGCAGTTTTTAAATGGACAATGAGCCTTTAAAGGAAGATAAATATTTGAGTAGCTGATATGTATTTTCATAATATTGTTTGTAAAAGATAGTATTATATAAGTGGGATTTTAAAAAACACATGAGTTTAAGAGCTATAGCATAAGTGAAATATTTAACACAAGCAATTGTATAATCACTTGCCTTTTTTCTTTAAAATATTTCTCTTGAGAAGATGATAATGATAGTTATATGCAATTCAAAGTGTTATTATTTGAAGAATTTTAGTAACTGGTGTAATTTCTTTTTTAAATTTGGTCTTACATTATCTTTTAAAAGAAAAAAAAAAAGATTTCCTGTATCTTTCCAGTGCAAGGGCTATTTCTCAAGGAGCAGCTCCATGGAGAGAAAGCAGGAACAGGAGCATTAAAGTGTGAACTTCTCTAATCTGACCTCAAGCTGCCCCCACCCTGACCTTGGTGCTGACCATTCTATGGGGTTGTGTTTTCCATTTTATTTAGGTCTTGCTTGCTTAAATTTCTAATGTTCAAATTCTAAGATGACTCTTTTCTTATAAAACTTAAAATATTTGTCAAATTATATGACTCTCACAAGTAAATGTTGGTGTTGGTCTTGTTTTTCAGAAGTGTGAGGAATAAAAAGAAAGGAAATTTTGTGTCCCATCCTTTTTTTTTCTTAAAAAAATATGTTTGCAAGGACTGATCTTACGATTTCTTCCTGATCTAAACACCAATAATGTTCTCAAATAACAGATATCTCCTGCTTTCCCATCCTCTCAGATTCTTAAAGACTAAAACATCTCTCTGTCTCAAAACTTTCAAAGCAAGGTCTTACTCTGCCCACCTATGTGGATTTTAGGGATTTTTAATTAAATGCTCTAGAAGCAGGAAAAAGAAGTAGCTAAGTCCTAGAAATTTTGCCTCTGTAATTATATATGCACTCATTTTTGCCAAGCATAATACAAAGAAAATTAGCATTTAAGTAGAAACATTCTGAGATCTTTGAAAATGTAGAACCTTAGTGTTTCTCAGTGGAAGGATACATTCTCTTTGGTTGCCTACATCTTTGGAATGTGCTACATGGAGAACTCCATACAGTGTTCTGGGATGCCAACCCTCGTTTTTTGTCTGCAAATGATAAGTGCTA
Organism: Lasiurus borealis; assembly: GCA_004026805.1. Taxonomy (NCBI): domain Eukaryota; kingdom Metazoa; phylum Chordata; class Mammalia; order Chiroptera; family Vespertilionidae; genus Lasiurus; species Lasiurus borealis. The sequence goes on from PVJN01008283.1 coordinate 38,327, forward strand.
GGTGAAAGATGAACTGGACTCATGGAATATGAGAAAAATTACATTTTAAAATGGCCGAGACCAGTTTGGCTTAGTGGATAGAGCGTCAGTCTGCAGACTGAAGGGTCCCAGATTCGATTCCGGTCAAGGACATGTACCTTAGTTGTGGGCACATCCCCAGTGGGGGGTGTGCAGGAGGCGGTTGATTGATGTCTCTCTCTCATCAATGTTTCTAACTCTCTATTCCTCTCCCCTCATCTCTGTAGAAAATCAATAAAAATATATTTAAAAAAACAGTAAAATGATATCAGGGCACTAAGAAATAAAATGAAAGCCTTGAGTGAGGCAAAAAAGATAGTGGGCCTGCTCTCTAGCTCTTTCCTGAGTCCTAATTTCATAAAGCTGAGAAGAATGAAGGGGAAGCACATTTAAGGTTTTTTTTTTTTTATTGATTCTTGGGAATCTACTTGTGCTGGAATATATGTGTTCACTTTTTTCCCCCTTATGTTTAATGTGTATACTTCCTTTTTAAAAAATTTTATTTTTTTCATCACCGTTTATTCTTCTACCCTCTTCCACTTCCACCCACCCTCTTCCACCCCAGCCATCACTGTTGTCCATGTCCATGAGTTCTCTTTTTTTATTTTGCTCAATCTGCACCTCCTCCCCCAATAATGTATATACTTCTTTGTAATGTGCATAGTTTTTTCTTTGCATACCTGCTTCTATTGTATATTTAAAAAAAAAAACAAGCAATACCACTTTTAATATGAAACTTTTATTCTCAAGAATACATTGCTACAGCCATGTGGATGAATCTGATTTGTATAAATCATATTATAAAATGTAGTCAAGGTTTTATTCAGGCTATTTAAAAAATCTTTTTTGTGGCCTTTGATGTGGCTGCAAACGATTCAAGTCTATCTATGGTGAAGGTACATTTTTAGCAATATAAGTGTACTCAAATGAAAATAATTTAATTTTTAATCACAAATACCATTTCTCATGTTACACAGGCTGTGACAATCACTCTCATTTTGAAATAGTAAAACCAAGTAAGGAAAGTTGTAACTTAAGAAACCCCAAGAGTGTTTTTATGTTAGATGCTATCTAAAGAAAATCAATATTGCATTAAGTGGTGTTAAAGCTTTCATGTTGCAGGAAAGCACTTCACTTGTCCATTTAATTAAGAGTAAATTCAATAAAACAGTAAATCTCTGGAGAGTTGGTTACTGCAAAGACTAGAAGATGAACATTCTGACTTCAAATGTTTTGCTTTCCAACTTGCTTTGAAGCAATGAATTAAGCAATATGCTATGAGCAACATTTATACCTTTATTTAAAGAAAAATGACTCAGCATTTAGGATGAAGTGCCTCTCTTTTTTTATTTACATTTTATAAAAATTGATTTTTGAGAGGGAGAGAGAAACTGAATTATTGTTCCATTCATTGATGCATTCATTGGTTGCTTTTTGTATGTGCCCTGACAGGAGGTCAAACCCACAATCTTGGCTTCTCAGGATGATGCTCTAACCAACTGAGTGACCCGGACAGGACTAAAGTGTCTATCTCTTTATGACTCATGACATAGCAGCATGTAGAAATGTGCTAATATAATATGAACAATATGAAAATGGATGAGTATGAAATAGGCCATTGACTTACGATACAAATACTTTGAAGAGGGAAAACTGAAAAAAATATTACTAAAATACATTTTTTAAAATTATTGGTTGACTTATCTTTTTTTCCCTTTAAAATGAGCCACAACACAGCAGTTGAACCTGAGGACATTAAGTAATTATCTCATGCAGCAACAAGCTCAATTTTGACTTTGTGGGAAATGGAGATAACTATAAAACTCTTTCAGTCATTTTTTTTTCCCTCACCAGATTTTCTCATCAAGTTTTTTTTGCTGTTGTTAATCCTCCCTCGAGGATATTTTTCCATTGATTTATAGGGAGAGTTGAAGAGAGAGGGAAAGACAGAGAGAAACACTGATGTGAGAGAAACACATTGATTGGTTCCCTTGTACATTTGTCCCAGGCCAGGGAGGAGCCTGCAACCAAGGTAGTGTCCTTAAGTGGAATCCAACTCAGTGCCCTTTGGTCTGCAGGCCAACGCTCTATCCATTGAGCCAAACCAGTCAGGGCTCTCATAATCTTTTTGCAACATCAGCAGATGGGATCTGGGAGGGTTATGTGTTCAGATATTCCCTTCTCAGAAAAGAATTACCCTGGGAATTCTTGTCATAGGAAGAATTTATCATAGGAAGAACCCTTCGTACTACTTAACCAAGTAAAATAGTTTTGGGACTTAAGAAGCTTGTGGTTTATATATTAACTTCTAATACTTAGTGTCTGTCATATTTTACATGACAATAGCATCCCCTACAGGCAATGGGGATGAACTGAAGTTTTTGCTGAGGCCTTGGAGGCCTCTCTCCACAATTGCACATAAATCTCCTACATGTCAGAACCTGGAATGAACTATCATTCTCATGCCATCATCTCTTTGACCTTCTGTCATTACACTTCTCTGTCCCTGTAACCAGGAAAGGGTCCTGGCTTTTAAGGTCTCAGTCACTCATATGATTAGCTGGGTCCAGTAGGATCATGCAGGACTTTCTTCCCAATTCAAGATCCATAACCTTAATCCCATCTGCAAAATCTCTTTTGCCAGGAGAGATATCATAAGGGATTAGGGCATGGGAATTTGGGGGAGCACCATTATTTTGCTTATTGCACTTAGGATGTGCTTATATGCATCATTTTAGTTATCTCCATTTTATCAGAAAAAATCAAGTCTTAGAAAAATTGGGAAGACTGCTCTGTGACCATGAAATGATAGTCTCATGCATATATAGCTGCCCCAAAGCTCTTTGCTTTAGCTCTAACTGTGTTTCTTTTTTCTGCTTCAGGCATTCTTTTTATATCCCACTTGTTTATTTATCTTTTCTTAAAATGCATTAACTATTAATAGCCACGGATGTTTGTTTTAATTACTCTACTTGAGTTTCAAGTTCTCTGTGGTTCTTGCCTTACAGATGTCTCAGTGCAACAAGGGAGGGACGTGCTGTGTGAATGTTGACTCACTAAGCTCAGATTGAGGCTTCTGTCTTTATCTTGCTTTCCAGCAGTCAGCTGCTATTATGGGAGCATTATTTATTCATTACCATTTCCTCTTTATTGCAGAACCTCGATGCTCTGCATGACCACCTTGCTACTATCTACCCAGGCATGCGTGCACCTTCCTTTAGGTGCACTGATGCAGATAAGGGCAAAGGACTCATTCTGCACTACTACTCAGAGAGAGAAGGACTTCAGGATATTGTCATTGGAATCATTAAAACGGTAGCTCAACAAATACATGGCACTGAAATCGACATGAAGGTAATGATCAGTAATGGAGACTCCTCTAAATAGAGATGGCAGGATATTAAAAATGTTGCTCAGTGAATTTACCTTTAATTCTTGCAGCTAGTGGACCGCACCAGAGGCATATATAAACCATAACACTGGCATCACCAGAAGTTTATGCTTGGCCTTGGAATGCAAGGATATACAGGAATACAAGATATTTTTTCCCTTTGTTTCAGCAGATTTTTCTTTTTATACATTGCTTAATTTAGTTTGCATTCTCTGTGAGCACACAGTAGCTGAGAAGCAGGAGGATATGTGACTGGCCAAACTGTGTCCTTCAGAATACAAAAAAACAAAACAAAACAAAACAAAAAACCCTCCATAACACGGACGAATTCTATGATAATATAAAATTAGATATTATATTACTGTGCATTGGTTCCTTGTGGGGCTTTTTTTTTTTTTTTTTTTTTTTTTGGCTATCCCTGAAATGTCATTGGAATATCTTATTTTGTAAATTAAAAGTTTTGCTTTTAAAAAAAATTAGATTACTTGTGAAAGAAATCAGGTTTCATACTTCAAAAAGGTATTGATAATACAGAGTGTTAGTTTTAGGTGAGAATTTCAAGATATGAATATAACCCTCTATAATAAAGAGAAGATATGCTAATTAGACTGGACAGTAGAAGGACCTTCTGGATGACCTGCCAAACAACCAGTGGGCGGGGCCACAAGGCAACCAGGCCTGCCAGGGCCCAGCCCCTTGCATGAATTTCATGCATCGGGCCTCTAGTTATGCAATTAAGAGAACCATCATTTTTCTATATTTAATCCAGACAGTCTCTCCCAGTGAGCTGCTTTTTGTGTGCTCAGCATATTCAGCCCAAAGAGCCATTTTTCAGTTGCCCCAAATTTAAGAAAAGTGGGGAGAGGAATACCCTATTTCAGCCTTATTTTTTAATGTACCTTAACCAGTTTAGAATTGTAATTTTATATACTTGCCAATTGATGGGTAAAAAAATGATATTGCATGTATTTTTAAATACATGCTTCTATTATTTTATTTTTGTCTGCAAATATTTTTAACATGTTAAATAGTACTACATATATAGTTTGTATGTCATTCGTTATAGGAGTATGCCAGGCTGAGAAGCTAAGTGACCAGGATAAGAGATTGCTTTTCCTCCAATTCTACCAGGGTCTGTACAGGCTGGTAGGGGACTGGTAACAGATTCACAATTTTACTGTGAATAATTATTCAGTCTTCAAATTTTATAAATAAATGTTTGGACAATGTATTCTAGTTTAGGCATGTGTAGTATTTGCACACATTGAATTTTTAAAATTAACCCTCTAAAAGCAGTTTTCAAAACCAGTTTCTTAGGTAATTAGGCCTCTTTAAGTAAATTGAAATGCAGACAATTAAGACTATTTTTCTCTTTGACATCCAGGTTATTCAGCAAAGAAATGAAGAATGTGATCATACTCAATTTTTAATTGAAGAAAAAGAGTCTAAAGAAGAGGATTTTTATGAAGATCTTGACAGATTTGAAGAAAATGGTACCCAGGACTCACGAATCAGCCCCTATACCTTCTGCAAAGCTTTTCCTTTTCACATAATATTTGACCGGGACCTAGTGGTCACTCAGTGCGGCAATGCCATATACAGAGTGCTTCCCCAGGTAAACCACATCCCACTTCTTTGGGGACTGAGACAAAAGGCCATAAAAGTGCTATTGTTACCTGTGAACATTTATTTATGTACCTTTCTACGTATATTAGATGATGTGCAGTACATCATATATTGCATAAATTGTTCAAGTGTGGGCATAGTATATTTAAACATAATGCTACCTTTTCTACAACAGGTTTTTCTTTTATTTTTTTCTGTTAAAAGCAGGGCAAGTGCTGTCCTGGCTGGTTTTCTTAGTGGTTAGAGTGTCAGCTGGTGGACTGAAGGATAAAAGGTCTTGGGTTCGATTTCTGATCAAAGGCACATACGTTAGTTGTAATTTCATCCCCAACCCAGTTGGGGTGTGCGCAGGAGGCAACCAAGTGATGTATCTTTCACATGAATGTTTCTCTCTCTCTCTCTCTCTCTCTCTCTCTCTCTCTCTCTTCCTCTTTCTCTCTCTCTCCTTTCCTCCACCCCTCCTACTCTTTATAAAAATCAGAGGAGAAAATATCCTTACATGAGGATTAAAAAAAAAAGGACAGGGCAAATGGGAATGCTATACTTTTTACAAATGAGATAACGAATCAATTTTCACTTATTTATTCATTGAATAAATATCCATTGGATGTCTACTATCTGGAAATAGTTTTCAAAATCAACCTTTGACATTTTTAGGGAAAATAAGAGAATTTAAAAAACATTAGAACAACAGAGCTTATCATGGGACTTGATAAAAAAAAGTGTCAAAGGACATTTGAGGAGATGATGAGAATCTGCATTTGATTGACATTATTCTGACCCATTTGTAAAATCCTTTCTTTCTACTCTACCAACTTTTGGAGTTGTACATGACATATAGCCAGAAATATTTTTTTACTTGTAATTAAAGAGCCTTGATAGTTCAGGATTAGCCCACATGAGGTGAGCATAAACCTAGAAATATAAAAGCCTGGGCTCTTATGCTGGCTCTGGCTCTCCCTCATTATGAGCTGAGATGTGTTACTTGGGCTGTCTCTGACCTTGTCCTTTAGACAATCAATAACTGTTTTCTATTATTATTAACCATTTCTTGATAAACTATCTTTGATGATGGTCTTGATATTTAAATTTTATTTTAAGCCACTGGCATTTAATAGATCATGCTACATTTTCTAAGAGAAATTTCATTCTCCTTTGAAAATACTTCTCTTATTTCTGTGAGCTTATATTTGAATATTAGTCATCTGAATCCATATTAGGTTTTATGTTCATTAAACTATTTGATGTCCATTTAATCACCGAGTTGCATAGGTCAAGATATGAGTCCATAGTTGAGGTAACTGTCCTACAAAATAATATATTTCTGTGCTTATATGTAATTGAGCTGATTAACCTGATAATATGAAATAAACATTTTTTAAAATAAGTGTTTTTTTTTCTGTTTATCTACATTTTAGCTCCAGCCTGGCACTTGCAGCCTTTTATCTGTCTTCTCTCTGGTCCGTCCTCATATTGACATTAGTTTCCATGGGATCCTTTCACACATCAATACGGTTTTTGTATTGAGAAGCAAGGTAAGCAAGATATTGTTTTATTAAATGTGAGTAAGGAATGTTACATACTAGAAGTGTTCTGGGGGTGAGGGGTAGGTAAGTAGCTACTATGCCATTCTAGAAGAAGAAGGAGGTATAATGAGATCAGAAGCAAACCTCAAAATGAGTCCTATTTCAAAGGCGAAACTGTTGATTTTTTTATTTTCCCAAGGAGCAATGGGATTCTGTCACCAGGTCAGAATTAACAAAAGTAAGTGTTGAGAATGCCTCGATGGGACAACCCCACTTCCCCTAGTAAACCAACATATTTTAGTCCCAGTAAACCTATAAAGTCCTCTTTTAGAAGTCACAACTGATAAAGATTTTTTTTTTAAACTTTACCTACTTCCTTAAAGTGTCTGTTATTCTTGGTTCCATTTTTGTGATGGAAATAGGAGTGATAAAATATTCATTCAGTTGATACTTTGGCATTTATAGAGCAAAGGTGTACTGAAGTACACACTTCATCCTTCTTACAGCCTTCCCAAACGTCCTATGTACACATACTTTAAGTATTTGTAACTATTCTTAATTGCTCTGTGAATGCAAGGGTGAGACACTTTTGTTTTTTGTTTTTTTTTTGACAGGATTTTATGTTGTAGCCATAACCAGAAATAATCATGGGAGCTTTAAATAAATATGTGAACAATAGTACACCTACTGGCTTTCTGTGCTCAGAGAGAATTAATCCAGTTTTTTGCAATCTTTGTAAGGGAACCACTATGCTTAGGCCCTGGCAGAACTCTGGTGAAATCCCTCCCTTGTTCTAATTCGTGCACTTATTCCCCCTTAGGTTTTGGTGGGAAATGAGGTTTATGTGTCCTTTCTTTTGCTGAATTGTTAGATAGGGAGAAAGGCACTAGTTAATGGTTATGTCTTGCCTTTTCAAGGAAGGATTGTTGGATGTAGAGAAATTAGAATGTGAAGATGAACTGACTGGGACTGAGATCAGCTGCTTACGTCTGAAGGGTCAAATGATCTACTTACCTGAAGCAGACAGCATACTTTTTCTTTGTTCACCAAGGTAATGCTTTTTAGATTAATTATAATGCATATACTGGTAAGAGCCCATCTTTAGCTAACAAAAAAGTTCAATAGCATTTTATTCAGTCATGTCTATATATTCTGAACTGTGAGTCGATTTTAGAGTGTACTTCTCACTAAGATAATGTCATTTAACATTCGTAATAAACTCAGATGAAATCATGTATTCTATTTTATTTGCCATGTCTTAAACTATTTGCTGAGTGTTTCTGCCATTAGATCATTCTACAGCAATTCTACAGTTAGCTAATTCTGTAGCTTTGTGCCTTCCAAAGGGGCATCAAGCAGAAAAGTAATTCCAAAAGCATCTAATATTATGGCATAAATAGTGGGTATATTTGGTTCCAAAAATGCCTTTAACATTGTTTCTGGATTTGAACTATTTTATATTTAAAATATTTTGTTATTTTAATTGAGATAAACTACTGAACCTACTATATGATTAAGTTGAAATTTATATTATTGTAATGAACATCACAGGGAAGTAAACCTATGGGTTGGTGTTTTCCTATTTTGATAAAACTTTTTACTAAATGATGCATGGGAATTCAGAATACAAAAACAAATCAAAATTTGCTTTTGAACATCAGAAAAAGAACTGTGCAACTTTTTGTTAGGTTATATTCCATGTATTTATAGCTTTCTATACCCCAAGTGTATTCACATGGATTAGTAATACATTCATGGAAGCATGTTTTGGTGGGTTGTCAGTTAAAATTTCTATTTAAAGTCTACCATGATCATTTTTTAAATTTAAAGATACATGTACTGTCAAAACTTCTGAAAATTCTAAAGAATTTTGTAACAATTTATTTTAATCCTATTTAATAAAAGAGTAGTATGCAAATTAACCATCACTCTGCTACACCCACAAGCCATGCCCGCCAGCCAATCAGGAAAGTGTTTGCAAATTAACCCAACCAAGATGGCTACAGCCATTGATTGAGCTTGGGTTTCCCTGGTAATGGAGGAAACCAAGCTTTGCGCATACCCTGTCAGGCCCAGGCCTTCTCTCAAGGCTACAAAGTTTCAATTATAGAAGATAAATACATTTTAACAAATATGACTGCAGCCTCAGAGCAAGCAGGAGACTTGGCTCTGCTCAAGGCTACAATGTTTCAATTATAAAAGATAAATAAATTCTATTTAACAGGCCTCCATTTGAGTCGCCAAGGGATGTGACCAGCCTGCAAACCACCATAAACCCCTTGCCCAGGCCACCCCATGCCCCAAAGGAACCCCCACCCTGATCTGAGACACCCATAAGGGCAAGCTAGCTGGCCCCCACCTGTGCACCAGGCTTCTATTCCATCTAATAAAAGAGTAATATGCAAATTGACTATCACTCCAACACATAAGAAGGCTGCCCCCATGTGGACACAAGATGGCTTCCCCCATGTGGACACAAATTATCTATGACAAGATGGCCAGCAGGGGAGGACAGTTGGGAGGGACCAGGCCTGCAAGAAAGGGCAGTTGTGGGTAATCAAGCCTGCAGGGGAGGGCAGTTAGGGGTGACCAGGACTTCAGGGGAGGGCAGTTAGGGGCAAACAGGCTGGCAGGGGAGCATTTAGGCATCAATCAGGATGACAGGGGAGTGGTTATGGGGTGATCAGGCTGGCAGACAGAAGCGGTAGGGGCAATCAGGAAGGCAGAAAGGCAAGCAGTTGGGAACCAGCAGTCCTGGATTGTGAGAGAGAGTCCAACTGCTCGTTTAGGCCTGATCCTACTGGTATTGAACCTAAATGGGCAGTTGGATATCCCTCAAGGGGTCCCAGATTGGAGAAGTTGCAGGCTGAACTAAGGGACACCCCCCCCCCATGTACAAATTTTATGCACCGGTCCTCTAGTATATTAATATGGTATTGAAGGCTATGTAAGACTAATGATAATCCCTGCCCCTGCCTTGCGAATATATACCATGAAAATAAAGACTTTCCTGGCTGTGTGTCTCAGTGGTTGAGCATCGAGCTGTGAACCAAGAGGTCACTGGGTTCATTCCTGGTCAGGGCACATGCTCCAGTTGTGAGTTTGATCCCCAGTAGGGGCATATGGGAGGCAACCGATTGATGTTTCTCATCCATGTTTCTATCCCTCTATACCTTTCTCTTCCTCTCCCTAAAATTATCAAAAAATAGATTTTAAAAAAGATAAAACTAGGGAACATAAACTTTATCTTTTTATTAACAACTTTCATTGGTCTAATTCTATATTTATCTGCTGTTGACATCATTTTTTTCTTCTGCCTCTTTTTAAGTAGAGCTTTCTTAGTCTGAGAGCTTCTCGATAGGAACAGTTTCTATTCATGGTGATAAAGGTTTCTGTGGGAACAGAAGCAGAGAATTTGGAATCTATTTCTTAACTACCATCTGCAGAAATTGGTTGCATAGTGACACACATGAAAATTGTTAGGTGGTACCAGTCCCTGTGTGAAGAAAGACATACTCACCTTGAACTTTAAGAAAGAGATCAACTAAGAGCAGTTTTACTTCAAAAATAATTTCAAAAGAATTAGTTGAAATTTAGAAAAAAATGTTGATAGTTTGTCAAAATAATAAATATTTTTTAAAGTAAATGAGACATAATTTTATTGTTTTTAACTCAGTCTGAAAATTCATAACTGTTCATTTCTTAATATATTTTTATTGATTTCAGAGGAGAAAGGAGTGGGAGAGAGAGATAGAACATCAATGATGAGAGAATCATTGACTGGCTGCCCCTGCACACCCCCTTATTGGGATTGAGCCCACAACCTGGGTATGTGCCCTTGTTCAGAATCAAACCTGGGACCTTTCAGTCTGCAAGCTGACACTCTATCCACTGAGCCAAACCAGCTAGGGCCATAACCATTAATTTTTATTTTAAGCTTATAATCTTTTTTTTTCTGTTTATGGGCAGGCTTATACCAGTTATTAGATTATCTGGCCTCTTTCCAGAGAGGTCTATTTCTGCAAGTGAGTTTCACTTACATATCCATTTTAACAAAATCTAAAGAGACTGTGTGCTTCATTAGTAAACTTTTTGGTCATTTTATATCTCTATGTTGGCATGGTAATTTTTGCTTTTAAATATGGACATTTCTGCTGAAAATGTATTCTAGGGGGACATTTTAGCAATCCTTAATTCTTCAGGAAAATCTCAATTATGTCATTTTACAGAAATTATTATTGTGAATTTCCAAAAGTAATTACTTTTCATTTAAAGAATTTGTACCAATAATGTAACCCTAAGACATTTTAACCAAAGATTAATTTTTTTAAATAATTTTTTAAAAAGCTACTTCTCATTTACCAGATCTTCAGTGAATCAATAAATCTTACTTTGTTTCTAAAATGACTTACGTTGTAAAGATGCATAAAATTCAGCAATTTATATACTGATTCAAATAAATGAGAAAAATTGTCAAAGAAAATAAGAGCTGAAATATAAGAAATTAGAATAAAAAGTAAGAGTAACATATAAAAATACATGTCAGAAAGTTATCTATAATAATGAAAGTGTAATATGTTCATTAGACTTGACATCCTTCCAGTTGAAGTGGCAGTAGTAGGGGCCGAGCCCCTTGCACGAATTTCGTGTATCAGGCCTCTAGTAAATACATAAAATACTCGTAGAAAATGGGTCATAAATCTGGTTGTAAACTTTAAATAATCATGTCTGAAAGGGAAAAGCAACAGTCACAGTAGTCACAGAATCCATGGGAAGAAATGAACAAGTTTCTCAGAAGAAGCACACATATCCCTGTTAAAGAGAGTAAGGATCAATTTTTTTCACCTTTTTTTTTTTCAGTTTTTAAAAGGAAAATTTATTCGACAAGTTTCACTCATGCGCAATACACCTAAAAGGAAATCACAATACAGTACAATGAAAGATTTAAATCAAGGCCTCGGAATTTCATACAAACACCAAGACCAAAATCCTAAAGTATTGGTATTGCGTCTCAAAATTTCCCCATTAACTTAAAAAAAGCTTAAACTTACATGCCTTGGAAGTTATTAAATAAAACTAGAATTAACAAACATGCCAAATGTTTCACTTTTAATTGTAGACACAGCTCCTATATTGGTGAGGGAAAATGTGATAATAAATCACAGCCTTGTGTTAAATACTTGAGCAGGTTGCATAGGGCAGATGTCTACATTATCTTTCAATTTAGGCTAATAGCATTAAAACTGCACTTTGGCAAAAATGCATTTTAAATTCTCTGCTCTGTGGTAGATTGTGAACTCTCTAGAAGAATGAATAATGATTCTTTGTGTAATTCTCCAGCATTTTTTCTCTTCAACCTGAGAAGCTTTAGAATGTTAGGACATGGCAGGAGTATACTCCCTGACAGCAATCAACATTGGTATTGCCATGTGGGAGTGTTGGGATGATTGTGCCTCATTTCTCTGCCTAACAGTGTGATGAATCTGGACGATTTGACGAGGAGAGGCCTGTATCTCAGTGACATCCCTCTGCACGATGCCACACGGGACCTCGTTCTTTTGGGAGAACAATTTAGAGAGGAATACAAACTGACCCAGGAGCTGGAAATCCTGACAGACAGACTGCAGCTCACGTTAAGAGCACTGGAAGATGAAAAGAAAAAGACAGACACGTAAGCCTGCAACCTTGCATGACTGCGAGGTATACTGTGATTCTATTACAGTGAACATTAGTAGTCAGACTAACAAGGCAGGAGAGCCTTTATAGCTCCAGAGTAGTAGGTAAACTCTCCCACATCACTTACAATGAAATTATGCATACAGAAATAAATCAGTCTCAACGGTGGTCGGAATATGTCTCCTATTTTTACAATTCAAGCTGAAAGAATAAATGTCAATACATCTCTCTGAAAATTATGACAATAATTCAGATGTTTAAAATCCAACTATCGTTCATTCCTCCCTTTATATAAGAAATAGGTTTTGAGCATCCTCTGTGTGCCAAGGGCTGGCCCAGTTCTGAGGATTACACTGCACATGGAACTTAGAGTTGGCCATTATATTTTAAAAGATTTCTTTTCTTGGACTGAATTATTTTAGAGCACGGCTGATGTGAATCTGACAGATTGTAATGTCCTCTGTAAGGACAATAATTATATCTGTAAAGGCAAACATTATCCAAAAAAAAAAATAGAAGTATAAAGCTATAATTACTTTTCTATGAATGGTAGATTAAATTAAGAAATTTTGGGCAAGTAGCATTAAAGTAGTAGTTTGTTTTCAGTAATTAATTTAAATACACATCAGGCATACTACTTGGCCTTGCTTGCATACACTAATGGAAGGCACTGAGTCACTGATGTTCATAAGGTATTTTACCCAGGGCCTTGTATGTTCATTTTTACTGTAACAGGAAGATATCTGTTGGAGAAATGAACTCCCCTGTTTTACTTTCATAAGAGCTGTTTCACTCCACCTGAGCACTTAGAATATTGGTAACAACATCAATTTCTATGCTTTTTTTTTTCATTGATAAATGTGTAGTTGCCTATGGATGGCTGCTGTCCCCAAACATAAAAACATTAGTTAGCTGTATTTATTCATAGGTTGGGTGAAACACAGAATGCCATTTAATGCTTGTATTTTTCCACAGCTTCTTAATTCATTGTCTTGGCCCTTGTATAATGCAGGTGAAAGCTGTGTTTATTTATTTTTTATTTTTATTTTTTAAGTTCACTTAACATCCTCACAGTCCTAAACTGAGCCCCTTCATCTATTCAGGTATTTTGAAAAATTCAGAAAATATATGAGACAGACAGTTCACATTTCTTCCACTGCTTGAAAAACAACTCAAATTGTATGTTTTATTAGTTTGTTGTACAACTTTATCCATGAGAAACATCAAATTTTGTGGAGCATGTAAGACAATCCTTAGGACAAAGATTCAAAGTCAAGTTAGTATTCTGCTCTGGCTATTGTATTAGAAAACTATCCAGGTTTAGTGTTTTTATTTTTTATAGACATTTGTTTCTCAAGGTGATTTAATTATAAACCCTTTAACATTTCCTTTCTTTAAGTAGTTCTATTCACATAGCTATATGTATATTCAAATACAGCTTTAAAATAGTTTATGAAATTTTCTGTTTGAAAGTTAAAAATGAAAGACTGGAGAAATGCCACGTAAGCTAGGAAGAATAATGTGAGCTCAGCTTCATGCTGTACATTCAATGTAGCACATGATGCCCTCTGACTACAGAGAAGAGAAAGCAAAGAGCCTTCCTTCCCCCCCACCCCCACCCCCGCACCCCCAGAGCCCTCATGCCCGGAGCCCTTAGCCTCCCAGGTTTCTGTTTCTTTCCCTGTGAATTCATCAGAGATCATCATTCTCCAGTTGTTTTTCCCACACCTGTCCCTCAGCAGGGTCCCTGAGGCATTGTCGCAGGCTCAGTATTGACTGGAGAAACAAAATATTTTCTTGTCTGGACCAAGGTTCACATGTATTGCCAGTTTCTTCCACAGAAGAGTGAGGGATGAAGGCGATTGGAGAGGAACCTGCTCCTCTCAATATGGCTTGACAACAACGGAAATCAGTTTCTCATTCCAGAGAGAGAAGCTGCTCCTGGTGTTGTGCTAGTCATACCTTGTTTTCAGGGCTGGCCGTGACAACTTCCATACGGTGACTATCAAACAGCAGAGCCAGAACACAGAACTGGAAATGAAAACTGACTTCTCTTTGTTTGGTCTAGTGTTGGTTTGGCTTCTTTTGAATTGGTTTGGCCTTAGGGAATTATATGTACTTAAAAATCAAACAAATGATTTATACTGTCTGTATGTCTTGTTTTGACATAAAAACAGCTAACATTTGATGCTAATTGTAGAGGTTTCCCTGTAAGAATCCAGGATTTTACAGAGCAAATGATATCAATGTTCTATGAAATGGTCAGTAGAAGCACTACACCTAGTCCCAGCATTCCTTACCACGGCTTTTTCCTAATCCCACTGAACAGGTTGCTGTACTCGGTCCTTCCTCAATCTGTTGCTAATGAGCTGAGACACAAGCGACCTGTGCCTGCTAAAAGATATGACAACGTGACCATCCTCTTCAGTGGCATCGTGGGCTTCAACGCGTTCTGTAGCAAGCATGCCTCTGGGGAAGGGGCCATGAAGATTGTCAACCTCCTCAACGACCTCTACACCAGATTTGACACACTGACTGATTCCCGGAAAAATCCGTTTGTGTATAAGGCAAGTCCTGACCTTATGGTGATGCAGTGCTGTCAGACCCTGCCCCCTGGAGGCACTCCATTCAGTACTCTGACTGTAGCCTCATGTGTCCCCTACTTACCATTATCTTAAATAATCACCTCTTGCTATAAAGCAAGCATGGCAAACTCAAAGGCTAACTTGGGCCAAATAAATGAGGCCAGTGGCCCGTGGGCCACGAGTTTGACATGCTTGCTATAAAGCATTCTCTTTCTTGTAATCAAAATGCATGGAGCAGATGATTCCTCAGTTAAAATGTAATGTTTAGCAGCTTTTGTCACTCACATGAACAAATTTGAGCACTCGTGATATAGACATAGCATTCGTTTTTGTGCTCTGAATGAGACATTCTTATTGAAACATACTCTAGTAAATGCTGTGTACAGTAAAGAAGTCCTTTAGTGTGAGTCGTGTGCTGGAGGTTTAGACAGCATCAACCTGAAGATAAACATTCATGTGGCATGAATTTCAATGAGAAGCAATGATAATATTGGAAAAATGAACTCAGTGGAATATTGCTTTGTAAAGGAAAGAATGTTAACTAAACATCCACAGGCATCTGGAGTAATATAAGTGCCACGAGAACTATTTATTTTATAGTCATTTTCTGAGCTTCAGCGTAACAGTTGGTGAGCAAATCATACAAATAAATGGTTAAGGACTGTGATAAATCATTGAATTCCAGGCAGTGGCTCTTGTGCCATTAAACTCTCACTGTTTGGGTGTGTTTGGGGAGAGGGGAAATAAGGCAATATGTTGTTTTGCTGAATTATAAGGGTATCTGAAATGGGACATCACAGGACTTACAAGAGGAAAAATAATGCTGTGGCTACTCCTGCCTGTCATCAAAGCCCTCAAATGCCATGTGTGTAAATTTAAAATAATGACAAAGTTTCAGGTTGTTGTTAAAGTTTTTAGAGAACTAAAAGGGAGGAGAGTTTAAAGTTACGGATAGCCTTGGACAAGTAATTTTTTTGTATAGGAATAACAAATAAAACAGTCATAGGTATGCTAACCAATAAACATCTGTCTTTGCTGCGTTAGGTGGAGACTGTTGGCGATAAGTATATGACAGTGAGTGGTTTACCAGAGCCGTGCATTCACCATGCACGGTCCATTTGCCACCTAGCCTTGGACATGATGGAAATTGCTGGCCAGGTTCAAGTAGATGGTGAATCTGTTCAGGTTAGTAAATGCAATAGATATCTACAGTGGACTTCTGTAGACCGGCGATTCATATTCTTGATCAGTCACAAATTATGTTCAAGGATGGCTATCTTCACAGCAAAGACTGAAATATTGAAAAGAATCCATTGTATTACTTTTTTTTTTCACAGAGATGGCAAATCTCTCCCCTTATCTGAAATTACTTAGTCTACTCTGTGTACTGACATTTATGAGAATGAGATAAAACATTCTGTCCCTTCTGTTTGTTTATTTTTTCGTTTTTCTTAAAATCTCTTTCTTGTGTCTCATAAGTTGCCAGAGTCACATCTTTGAAATCATAAATCTTTAGAAAGGGAATGTTTCTCTTGGAAAATGGATTTTGTGAGGGTTTTTTTTATTTTTGTCTGTAATACATTTGGAGTTTTTGTAGGGAATTCTTATGATTTTTGTAGAGTGACTCTACATTATTCCACAATACAAAATAAATAACTATTAGCGTGTTAGTGATTCACGTTACTGAAGCAAAGCTTTGATTTCCACAGATAACAATAGGGATACACACTGGAGAGGTAGTCACAGGAGTCATAGGCCAGAGAATGCCTCGCTACTGTCTTTTTGGAAATACTGTCAACCTCACCAGCAGAACAGAAACCACTGGAGAAAAAGGAAAAATAAACGTGTCTGAATATACGTACAGGTAAGAGAAGGCGTCTGGGTATTTACTGATTTGAAAGGAAAATGTCTGTTTGAATGTGGGTTTCACTTTCTGAGTGAATTGTTTAGCTTTAAGCAGTTATCACCTTCACTCTTAGGACTGTTTAATTTGTATTTAAGAAAATTGCATCATTATTCTCACTTTAAATGTTTTCATATCATTTCAGAAATTCCAGATATGATCATTACTCTTAAAATCTTGAACTACCTTTAAGCACAATTTTAGTGTGTGGTTCTTGCTGTCTCTATAACTTTGGTATATGCCACTTTCTCTCTCCATGCAACTCTATTCCCTAATTCTCTGCTGTCCGATGTCTTTCAGATGTCTTATGACACCAGAAAATTCAGACCCACAGTTCCTCTTGGAACACAGAGGCCCAGTGTCCATGAAGGGCAAGAAAGAACCAATGCAAGTTTGGTTTCTATCCAGAAAAAATACAGGGACAGAGGTATGACTAATCAGACTAACTGTCTTTTTTCAAGACAGTTTATAAAAATGGGGAGGTAAATCTTAATCACTGAAAACATATTTCATTTGAAAAAAATTCTTGTTTTCAGAATTGAACTTTTAAGTAAAGCAGCCAAAATACTGTACTATCAATGAGCCAGTTAGGAAATAAACACAGGATACCCTCCAAAAATGTACACATACTTTAACAGCTGATAGCTCAATTTTGAAAGTGAAATTTATTTTAATAAATACTGTTTTATAATTATTTAAAATTGTGTACACATTTTTGGGGATAACCTATACTTCTTAAGGGATACTTTATGGTTGCTGGCTTTTGAAATTAAAACCAAAATCACTGGATGGAGAAAACCTGTGTTGTTTTGTTTTTGTTCTTCTTCTGTCAACTGGCTCAAACACAACTGAAATGAGTAGGCTGTGAGGGGAATCTCCTGCCTTGATTCCTCAACTCAGAAAGGAAGGGAGAGGGAGAGAGAGAGAGAGAAAAACATCAATGATGAGAGAGAATCTTTGACTGGCTGCCTCCTGGATGCCTCCCACTGGGGATGGAAACCGCAATCTGAGCATGTGCCCTGATGGGGAATCGAACAGTGACCTCCTGGTTCATAGGTCGATGCTCACCAACTGAGCAACACCAACTGGGCAGCCATGAGTTTTAGATCCTTCTAAGGGCTAAGGCTCTCCCTGTGGAGTGTTTGGGGGAATCTTTGGCAATTCTGGTCCCTTGGGTGTTTTACCTTCAGAGAAGTGTGATTTATAATTCTCCAGAATATAAATGATTTTGTAGGGAAGCTTTAGGTTTGTGCTAGCACTGTGGTTGTCCTCCAGCCAGAACCCACGTGCTGGTGTGGACCTCAGAGCACTGGCCCCAGAGCTGAAATCCCATGACTGCCAGTGAGCTTGCACACATGCAGGTCAAGCCCAGTCTTTTCCCACGCACAGTGTGTGGCATCAGAAACTAGTGAACACTCTGTTCTCCTAATGATGCATTTGTTCTGTAGAAGGGGTGAGACCACTTGATTACATTTCTTTTCCTGTATGTATACATCGCCTGAAAATGCTTTTAGAGTATAATAAGTCCTGAAAGGAATGGAATGCCAAGTTTTAAAATATTTATCTTTATCCTCTTTCAGCTGTTTTTACTTTAAATAATTTATTTCTGGGGTTGGCATGCTTACTGATGTTTTCTGATAAGTTTAACTGTACCTCAGTGTTGGTCCTTGTAGTTGGGTGGCCCTCTTTCACCCACAGTTATGGTGGGAATGCCTTAGGAAAACAGTAGACAGGAATGCAGGTCCCACTCTTACAGAAAACAATTTTTTTGAGGGGTACTGTCAACTTTATTATCACTGAAAATGAATCTCTTGTGCCTTCCACTTACTTCCCAAGGAAACAAACCAGGATGACAACTGAATCTTGGACTGCGGGAGGAAGACTGGGATTAGGTTCCGGTTATCCCCTAACATGCGCCAACCTAGGAGCAGTTGGTACCTATGGATACAAATTCTTGTTTTGTCTTTCTCAATGACCCCAAGCCTTTCTCTTAGGTATGTCTTTCACTACTCATTACTCAGATTTAGCTCTGCTTTGGATTCTTTTCAAGGTTTAATTCATTATCTAATGTTCGGCTGTATATGTGGATGATATGTGTTTCACGTATCTAAAATCTACTACAAGTACGACTCAACATGGTAATTTGTAAGTAGTAAGCACCCAATACATATTTGCTGAATTTAGTTAAATCAAACCCAACAGTATTTGGCCTTGTATATACAGACCATGGTTGACCAAATCTGTTTCATGCTTCATATATAAGTATATGTATATTTTAATGACTATAACATATAACAAACTTTATATCATGATGGTGTATAGCATTATAGGAATGATTTTCTAAAGGAGTAGATTGTAAGTTTTAGGGAGAAAAAAATGATTTATTTTCAGACTCCCAACGTAAGGATTAGTATATCATGCTAAGAAAATAGGGACTATTTTGAAGTGTGACAATTTACCTTCAGAAATATAGAACACACATGTCTGTTGTTAAAATATTTGGTTGCTCATTCAAATCATGTGGCAATTACAATTCCTGTAAAATGCTATTGTTTGTATTGTATCTCTCATATTAAACCTCATCAAGTACACACAGTGGTCACAGAAAGCTGCACTCTTCCCCAGCGAGCTATTACATTAGCTTGGGATACAGGTTCAGGACTCTAACCACTTCCAAGAATAGAGCTGGGACACTCGGTCAATCAGAGCCATTCCTGGCCTTTTATTCTCAGAAATGAACTTCTTTTTCTTAGTTTAGAAGGATGTGATTATATCTAGGTCATCGTGTTCAGATAACTTAGTTTAATTGCAACATAGAATGCATTCCTATCGGAATAATTGGCCTATTCTTAAATGTCTCTATAATTTATTCATATCTGTCTTTACAAATTATAGTGCAACTACTTTTGTGTAAAAATGTTTGTCTTTAAATTTAGTATTTCATATCAACACATCGATATATGTATAGATGTTCTATGTTAATGTGTAAAAGAATCTGCAATAAATTATTTTTTCCACTTGTCTCTTGACAGTTTTTGCATCAACAAACATGATGTGGATGCTGTCATTTTATTAATGCTATTTTTATACATACATTTTATGATTTTACCTATTTTAAATGTAAAATCAATTTCAACTCATTCCTCATAAAGTTAACACTCCTCTTAGATAAGCATAGTCTAAAACGCAATTTTTCTTTAGGACTGACAAAATGACAGAAATAAGACTAGATCTGACAAGGGGGGTGAAGGAGGGAAGGAATATACAGATTAATATGCAATGACAGCAGCTCTTGAAGTGTTCACCGTCTTTTAGGAAAGAAAGGCACATACACAAATAATAAAAATATGTGATTTCATAGTGATAAAATATACTCAAGATAAGGAAAAGACTACATAGAGAAGAAGAGAGGAGAGGGAGGCTAGGGCGGGGTGAGGATAGGAGAAGATAGGGAGGCCAGTTGGATTTTATGGTGCTCTAGTTTAAAGATGAATTAGTGCCATGGAAGTAAGGACCTGCATCCCTTCGTAGCTGTGGATGAATAAGGGGCCATATACTAAACTTGACAAGTTCAGGGAAGGCATGGCAGGCCTTATAAACTCAGAGACTGAAATTAACCATATAGGATGGTCTGAACATAAAAATTCCTACCTAAAGGCAGGGCATGGAGAGTAGTCATGTCTTAGCCCTGTGGCTTCTTTGACAAAAGTCTGTCTTTATCTAAGTGAACCAGTATACTGTGTTTTTGCATCTAAGATAACATACTTTTGAAATGTCAGAGTAATCTTTTGCTGATCTTTGGGGTACACCCATATCACTAGAGCAAGAGGCCATAAAACCCCTCATTGTTATCTTGTTCTCAGAATGTCATCCCCATGTGCTGTAAATGTTCATTTTTAAAGTATCCTATATAAAAGTATTTGTCTCTCCATTTTACTTTTTATCCATCTCCAGTGATTACTTCACTTTGCTTTGCTTTCTCCTGCCTCCCTAATCTACCACCAATGGATTTCATGTATCCCTCCTAAATCTCCTCCTTTGATTCTAATCCTATATAATAAAGAGGGAATATGCAAATTGACCATCACTCCATCACAAAGATGGTTGCACCCACAGCTGAGGCCAAGTTCCCATAACGAGCCTTAATCAGCAATCAGCAGGGACCTGAGGCTATGCCCTCCCCAGCCCCAGTGGGGCTTGACAGGGGACCTCAGGCCATACCCTCAACCTGGCAGGGCTTGACAGTGAACCTCAGGTCCCCTATAAAGCCCTGCTGGGCAGGGTCCATGGCCTGAGCACCAAGCTGGTGTACCTCAGGCCATGCCCCCCACCTGGCAGGGCTTGATGGGGGAACCTCAAAGTGTGCTTCTATCCTGATGCTGGGCTAGGGGGATCTAAGACCACACCCCTTGCCCAGCAGGGATTCACAGGGAACCTCAGGCCACACCCCCCACCCCAGCACCAGGTGGACCTGAGGCTGTGCCCCCCTGCCTGGCTGGGCTTGACAGAGAACCTCAGGCCATGCTCCCTACCCAACGGGGCTTTATGGGGTACCTGAGGCTAAGCATTCCTCCTAGTGCTGGGTTGGTGGACCTGAGGCTGCACCACCCTGCCTGGCAGGGCTTGAAGGGGGACTTTAGGCCATGCCCCTACCCAGCAGGGCTTGATGGGGGACCTCAGGCCATGCCCCCTACCCCATCCTAGCAATAGGCCAGGGGACTTGACACTATGCCCCCTGCCTAACAGGGCTTGACAAAAATGGGACTGGCCTGGTCTGGATCTAGCCCAATGTGGGGGGAGGGGGCAGCTGGGTCTGGGTCTCATGCAATTTTGAGGCGCCTGTGGATGGGCAGGGACTTAACTCTGGGTTCCATGGTGTACCTCAGACTCTGACAGGAGGAAGGTTTTCATATACATTTTACTAATTTTCTTTCATCTCTGATATTTCTATTATAGAGAAAGGGCAAATAGCAATATTAAATTACTAGAAGCCTGATGCACAAAATTCATGCACAGGGGGAGGGGTGTGTCCTTGAGCCAAGCCTGCACCCTCTCCAATCTGGGATCCCTTGAGAGATGTCTGACTGCTCATTTAGGCCCGATCCCAGTAAGATAAGGTCTAAAGGAGCAGTCAGACATCTCTCTCACCAATCCAGGACTGCTGGCTCTGAACTGCTTGCCTGCCTGCCTTCCTGATTGCCCCTAATCGATTCTGCCTGCCAGTCTGATCACCCCTAACCACTCCACTGCAGCCTGATTGATGTCTAACTGCTCCCGTGCCAGTCTGTTTGCCCCTAACTGCCTTCCCCTGCAGGCTTGGTCACCCCAAGCTGCCCTCCCCTGCATGTTTGCTCACCCCAATTGCTCTTCCCTGCAGGCCTGGGTCCCCTTTCCCCCAACTGCCCTTCCTTGCAGGCCTGGTCACCTCCAACTGCCCTCCCCTACAGGCTTGATCACCCTCAACTGCCCTCCCTTGCAGGTCTGGTCTCTCCCAACTGCCCTTCCTGCTGGCCATCTTGTGGCAGCCATCTTGTGTCCACAGGGGGGCAGCCATCTTTGACCAATTGGGGCAGCCATCTTGTGTGTTGGAGTGAAGGTCAATTTGCATATTACTCTTTTATTAGATAGGATTTTATTTCATTAATCCCCTTTTAATCTACATGAATTTCATGTACCAGGCCACTAGTGTATAAAATAAGCTGCAAATAGCCATTCTCCAGAGTGTTTTCCCAATTCCTTTAGATTTTGCTTCTTAGAAATTATGATCATTTTGGCTCAAATAAACCCTTGTTAAGACATTTTCTTAAACTGAATGTTTTTGGTCCAGATGGCCTATATGCAGTGTCTCTAGTTTCCAGTGTAATTCTCATATGCAGATGTATTCTATGCATCAGGTTTGCTTTGCATGAAGCCATCTTTCTAATTTCTAAGTTTAGTGAACACCAATCAGTCTGTTTCAATGGCCCCAATGACTAATGCATGCAAGCTTACAAAAAGGTATTATCTCTTTTTGTTGTTTCTGTGAAATTCTTTCCCAAACATTTTTGTTTGTGAATATTTGAAAACATAAAGAAAAGATAAAGAAATTGCACAGAATACAACCATTCACCTACCACTAAATTTTATAATTCTTAAAAATTTACTGTATTCTGACAATTTAATTTTCTAGCTTTCTGTAATCTGCTGGATTCAAATTTTTTGAGATACAGTTCAGATACTATGAAAATCTCTTTTCAGTGGTTTTAGTATATTCATAGGTTCATACAACGACCTAATTACAGAATATTTGCATTATCTCAAAATGACATCCTGTACACATTACCAGCCATTCCAAATTAACTGCTTCCCTCAGCCCCTGACACCTTAATCTACTTTCTGTCCCTAAGAATTTGCCTTTTCTGAACATTTTATATTGTGATATTGTCACTTGTAATAAATTATAATATATTTGGTCTTCCTTTCTGTCCCAGTTTCTGACAAAAGTTTCTAAAGCTCCTGGAGTTTCCCAAGTGATGAAAATGACAACGATTTCTTTTGTTATATTAATGATGACTTTGGAATGCACCTGAGGATAAGGGCTGGTTTCCAGTGGAGCCACTCTTGTGTTTAGAGGGTTGGAACTTTCAGTCCTCCCAACCCCCACCTCCAACCTCTAGGGAGGGGAGAGATGTTGGAGACTAAAACCATTACAAATAGTCAGTGATCTAATCAATCATATCTGTGCAATGATCCTGTATAATAAAAGGCTAAAATGCTTATCAAAAGGCAGAATGACCAATCCCTATGTTGTACACTGACCACCAGAGGGCAGACGCTCAATGTCGGAGCAGCCCTCTGGTGGTCAGTGCACTCCCACAGAGGGAATGTGACTCAACCAGAAGCCACGTGATGGTGGGAGCCTCTCCTGCCTTTACAACTGCGCTAAGTGGGAAGTGGGCCTATGCTGGCAGTCAGACAGCCAACAAGGGCTCCCAGACTGTGAGAGGATGCAGGCTGGGCTGAAGGAATACCTCCGCCGCTGAGTGCACCTGGGCCGCTAGTACATTCATAAAGGCCTGAAAAGACCAAGTTGTAGAGCTTTCAAATTGGTGTCCAGTGAGGATGCAGAGAGAGTGGTTCCTACAGAGGTGGGGGCACAGAGGCTCTGCACCCTTTCCTCACACCTTGCCCCAGGCATCTCTCTCATTTTGCTGTTCCTGAGTTAATAGGCTTTTAAGTAAGCAAACTATTTCTCTGAGCTTGTGTGCCATTGTAACAGATTAATCAAGCCAAAGTTGGGTGTTGTGGGAATCTTAGATTTGTAGCAGGTGGGTCAGAAGCACAGGAGATAACCTACACTTGCAACTGGCCCGTGAAGTGGGAGCAGTGTTCTGAGGGAGAGCTCTTCAACTGTGGAATCTGATACTATCTCCTAGAACACTGATTTTCAACCAGTGTGCTGCAAGAATTTTAAAACATGCAATATGCCTGGCAGTGTGGCTCAGTCTTTGAACATCGACTAATGAACCTGGAGGAAATCATTCTATTTCCAGTCAGGGCCCATGCCTGAATTATGGGCTCTATACCCAGTTGGGACATGGGGAAGCAGTCAATCAACATCCTCTCTTATCATTGATGTTTCTCTCTTTCCCTCCTTCTCTGAAATCAATAAAAATGTAATTTAAAAAATCATGCAATACCTGACTATTTAATCTGGGACACAACCTATTTTCCCTTAGATTGTCAAATAAAAAAATAACAACAGCCAACACAACAATAGCATTCCGGTGTGAATGAATAAAAATTATACCCCTTTTTGTCAGATTGGCAATATATATATTTGATGTGCTGCAGAATTTTCCATGAGATGAAAAAGGTTGAAACTCGCTATCCTAGAAGATAGTGTTAAAATTGAGTTGAATTGTAGGAAACCCAGCTCGTATCATGGGAAGTGTTTGGTGGTGTGTGTGTGTATGTGTGTGTGTGGGGGGTGGGGTGGGGGGGAAGCCCGCATTGTAAATGGATGCAGAAAAATAATTACTTACCTGCTTACCCCTAAGTATGTTTCTCTTTCTGCAGCCCTCACTAAAGACTCATAAAATCTCTGGGTGTGTGGGGCTGTGGGAGGAGCAGAGGGGGTAGCAGAGTGCTATTTAGAATGCACATCAGGAAAGACACAGGATGTCTCCTAGAAGTGCATTTCACCATCTCTTTCCCAACTGACCCACACATCCTGTGTGCAACTTGAACCTATCTCTTTCATCAGCTCCCAGGTTCAAAGGAATGTCATGAAAGTAATTATTGCTACCCACTTTTGTCCATGTGTGTAACATGAAATTCATTCACAAATACCTAATTCAGAATTTCACCCAAATATTTCCTCTAAATTCTTAGGAAGCCGTGTACACTTGTTAAAACTGGCACTTTGTAATAGTGACAGAATGATGGTAGGCAAACTAGGTTTCATGTAGTTCATGTTAGAAGCTATACAATACAAATATGAGAGTACTGTTTATTTACAAGGAGAAAACTGGAGAACTCCTCGTTTTGCACCCATAAATTAAACCAAAACAAAAAAACACCGGGCAGAGAGGGTCAAGGACCTGAGTCCAATTCTGGCAAAACCAACTCCGCAGTCCTGACAAGTCATTTACCTTAAGATTCATTTTTTTTTGTGTGTGTGTTTTTTAAATATATTTTATTATTGATTTTTTTCCAGAGAGGAAGAGAGAGGGATAGAGAATTAGAAACATTGAAAAAAGAGAAACATCAATCAGCTGCCTGTTGCACATCCCCTGCTGGGGATGTGCCCCCAACCAAGATACATGCCCTTGACCGAAATCAAACCTGGGACCTTTTAATCCACAGGCTGTCATTCCATCCACTGAGCCAAATCGGTTTCAGCAAGATTCAGTTTCTTAATCTGTATAAAAGGAGCTGGCCAAGAGGTTATCTCAACTTAATTCTTGCTTCAAAATTCCAGCATTTTTTTTTTGGTAAAAATCCCAATGAAGCAATGATATGATTTTGGTCTGGCCTTTTTGAGAATACTTAGGAAGAAAAATGAAACTCTGAACCATACTCTTTCTAATAGTCCAGGAACAACGAGCAGATCAAATGAAGGATTTTAAAGCTAACTTCCAAGAAATAAATCTGGGGGGAGGGGGAGCAAGTACCTACTGAAGACTTTTGACTCTAAGCAAAAATCACAATGACTAACTCAGATTAGCGTATAAGAGCCTTCATGCATGTGTTTCTGATAAAAATTGGCTCTGTGATATTTATTTAATTATGTTTCCTAAGTTAAAATTTTTTTAAAAGGAGTTGTGCCCTTGATTCTCTAAAAATAAGGGGAGAAAATGTACTTCTATTTTAAGGAACCATCCTTTCAAATAAAATATAACATCTTAAAATGAAAGACAGGAAATATCAGTGTTACAGAGATAATTTTTAAATTAGTATTAATATAATTTATTTATTTATTTATTTTTAATATTTTATTGATTTTTTACAGGGAGGAAGGGAGAGGGATAGAGAGCTAGAAACATCAATGAGAGAGACATCGATCAGCTGCTTCCTGCATGCTCCCACTGGAGGTGTGCCTGCAACCAATGTACATGCCCTGGGACCTTTCAGTGCGAAGCCCGACGCTCTATCCACTGAGCCAAACCGGTGCCAGCAATACTAATATAATTTATTGCCCATGTTTTATTAACTTACAAAACATCATCCTTAAAAAAAAATCCATAGTTAAGACATGGAAACAATTTAAGTGCCCATAGATAAATGGATAAAGAAAATGTGATACCAATATGCAACGGTATATTAGTCAGTTTTTAAAAAGAAGGAAATCCTGTTATTTGCAAAAAGACAGGTAGATTTTTGAGGGCACTATATTTACTGAAATAAATCAGATGAGAAAGACAAATACTGAATGATCTCATGTATAGAATCCAACACAGTTGAACTCATAGAAACATCAATTAGAAGGTGGTTATCAGGATTGTAGGAAATGGGAAGATGTCTGTCAAAGGGTATAAACTTTCAGTTATAAGATGAATGAGTTCTTCAGATCTAATCTACAGCAAGATGACTTTAGTGATAATAGTGATGTGTTATACACATGAAATGTGCTGAGGATAGGCCTTAAGTATTCTCATCACTCACATGAAAAAGTAACTGTAAAGCCATAGATATCAGCATTAGCTTGAGTGAGAAAATCATTTTGCAATACAGTGGTACCTTGAGATACGAGTGCCCTAACATACGAGATTTTTGAGATACGAGCCATCGAGCAAGTGATTTTTGCTTTGAAATATGAGCAACATTTGAGATAGGAGTAATCGCGCAGATCAGCCGGCTGCACACGACCCACCAGTTTACAGCAACTCGAGTGTCTCATAGTTTCCCACGCCTCAAAGTTAAGGAACAAATTAAACTCATATCTCGAGGTACCACTGTATATACATAGAGGTCCAGTGCACGAAATTCATGCATGGTGTATGTGTGTGTGTGTATGTGTGTGTCCCTCAGTCCAGCCTGCACCCTGTCCAATCTGGGATCCCTCAAGGGATCCAGGACTACTGGCTCCCAACCACTTGCCTGCCTGCCTGATTGCGCCTTTAACAGCTTCTGCCTGCCAGCCTGATCTCCCCCTAACTACTCCTCTGCCAGCCATATTGATGCCTAACTGATCCCCTGTTGGCCCAATTGCCCCTAACTGCCCTCCCCTGCAGGCCTGGTCCCCCCCAACTGCCCTCCC